>VZTI01004408.1:474572-529107 GCA_013397865.1 Struthidea cinerea
GTCCGGGGCGCAGGAGGAGGAGGAGCCGCGGCTCCGGCGGCCCCGCTCCCGCCCTCGCTCCGCTCCCTTCCTGCCGCGCGAGTTCCCGGGCAGCACCGCCCCCGCCCGCCCGGGTAGCAGGTGAGGGGCGGGGGCGGCTCCTTCCCGGCCCGGGGCCGGCCGATTCCCTGACCCCCTCCCCGTCTCCTGCCGGCGCCTCCGCACCCCCATGTTCATTACCAGCAACGAGGCAGCTAAGGGGGGGCTTTCTGAAGTAAGAAGTTCCCAAACTTTTTCCTAATAATTACCCGACTTCAGTCTTCTATGCACTGTAAGAATAGTCATTTTAAAAATGACCGACGGCAAAATAATGGGGAGAGCTTTTCCCTCACAGTTCTTTCAGCAGTCCGTGAATTCCGGCTTCGCGACCGGGAGCAGCCGCACGGCAGTGAGCAGACTCCAGCTCCGCAGCTGTGGCGGTGCCCGGCCGGGGCAGCTCCGCGCACCATCGCCAGCCCACGGACTATTAAATCAATGGAATTCATCGCCGCAGGATGTAGCGAGGAGGGAGGCTTGTGAAGACTCACCAGGGATTAGATATGCGTGCAGATAGCAGGAACATCCAGATCTGCAACTGGAAAACATTTAAAGCACAAAAGTCCTGATAAAACACAGGGCAAACAGCAGACTCATCACTACTGGGGGAAATGACAGACAATGCCTGAAGGCCAGGTCACTCCGTAATTACCTGCGTCTGAGTCTCATGTCTTCCCTTAATTTATCTAAGGCTGATCCCTGTCACCGACAGGATACTGGATTTAAGGTACGGCTTCCTAAAGCTATGCAGCTGCCCGTAAAAGCAGACTTGCCTTTCCTCCACGCCCTTAGCCCGGTGTTCTTGCTGTCCCCTGTGCCACAGCGGTGGTCCCATGGGGGGAAGTGAGTCACTTGCTGCCGGAGCAAACCCCCGAGACACGGGCATCAGAAAGGCGATACCTTTGAGCAACAGCACAGCCTTAGATTAAACATATTTGAAGTTGCACGTTTACACATCAGTTCCCGTGGTCTCAGTACTCAGATGTATCTGGGACACCATTAGCTAACATCTCCTTTCCCTCTTCCTGATCCCCATTTCGCTGGTCCCGCACACACTTCTAATATGCTGTGCGTGGCTGTTCCTATCCCCGTATCCAAGCGGCGACTGGGTCTGTTTCTGCCAGGAGGTGCTCTTCCTGGACGGGTATGCCTTACATATTGACAAAGTCACCTCAAAACCAGCAAAACAACTCACACTGAGAACTAGAACTGGTCACTCCGTTTGGGAGGTGTTAAATCCTTACTTTTCCATCAACTCTGATTCTTCCAGATTTTTGTATGGAGTTTGGCATCTGGCAGATTAGAAGGCTGCATAGGTTTTAAAAACAAATAATTGAGTTTAACAGCATAGATGCAGATGTGTCAGATCTTGAGCCTACTTGTTGGCACTGTAAAGCCCTGTGGTACGCAAGATAGCTTTAAGTTGAATGCCAAGTTACTTAAATGCAACTAAGACATATTAAAATGCTTGCTGTAGACAAACGAGCTTTGTGTTACCTGGCACACTGAGCCCAGACCCATGCCAAAAGGAAGTCACACCAGAGATCTGCTGGGCAAGCCTCTGAACCTGTCCAAGACCCAGTAACTCCAGTTTACAAAACTTTCAGAAAAAACACCCCTGTCCATGATCACAATTAAGGTGAAGGATTTTAAGTGGCTCAGGTGTGATTAAAAATGGCATTTGTGTTTTCAAACTACGAAGGTCTTTTTATATATTATCTGCTGGCACCCTTGATGGACTCCCCAGCAACCAGAGGCACTGTGTGTACAGCTTGTTTGCTTGGCTGCAGTCTCAAACCTGATAGTGGGTGGGTGGAACATTAAGCTGGCAAAGAGGATCATCGAGACAATAAGCTGCTGAAACAGAGCTCAAGTTCACCCGTGCAAGATCAGTTGCAAGTCCTGGGCTCGAGCTTATATATTTCCTGGCAGCAAGGCATGGCATTCACCTCATCTGTAAAGCGTCATTTATATTGGTAACACCAAAAGATTCACAGTATTGTTTTCTCCTGCTGCAACAAAGAATGATGAAGAAAACATGTCTGTTTTCTGTGATAGATCTTCCAATATTAGTTCACTCCTCCACTGTAGCTCAGTTTTTAAACCTACTAATTTTGACAAGAGATTTTTCACTTTAATTTTTTTCAGATGTGGCACTGAACCAAACAATTCACATGAAGGTACGAACAGATATTATGCCTTTCAGTTTTGTTTTGTTTGGTGCTTGCAAGTAATGTACCCAAAACCAAGTATTTTTCAAGGTACTCCTGTGGATTTCACTGTTCTCTGGCTACTCTCTGCCCGTATTTTTAAGGTCTCTGTCCCCTGACAAGTACTCTTCATGTTCTCAAACTGACTTTTTAATCTTACCTAGGTAAGATTCATCCAAGGCTCTTTGTTAGGTGCTGCACTGAAATCTCTACACTACAACACTTGCACTACTTTTGGTTCATTCTGACAGGCCTCTTAAATAGTCAACAAAAAAAAAAACCAAAAACAAACAGCACTGCATAATGAAAAAAACCAGCCATGTCTCAATGCTCAATAATAAGCTTTCTGAAAGCATATTTGTTCTTAAGGAGAATTATGGAAGAGTGATTAGGTAAAAAAAAATTAAAAGCCAAGGAATATGGCACAGGAGTGAGATCTGAAACATAGAGCATTACGAGGCTCTCAATCAGTCCTTCTGAGAAATAATTCAATCTGATGAGAAATTAAGCTGTCAATCAGTCATCATAGGATCACACAGGCAGCAAGAAGAGAAGAGGGAGATGCTTTTTTTCCTAGATGAATCATTAAGTTCAAGTAGCATTTGTAGTGCTACAAATGCACCCATGAAGAAAAGGAGAATGAACTTTTTTTTTCAATTAAAGTTTGATTACATAGATAGAATTTCATAGCATTTTTAAACTGTAGCCAGTTAAAAGTGGTGGCCCAAGTAACACAACCTAAAATAGTAGTAGGTACTCTGTTTCAAAGGAAGAATCTCATGAATAAAATATGAATAAAAAGCAATCACAGACAAAGATAACCTGTGTGACATACAGTTATTTGTTGTGTAGGAGGAAAAACAATAATTTATATGACTGTCCCTTTCTAGGATAAAATTCAGTTTTAAATCAATTTGTGGTTTTGGAAAGTCAGCTGAGAGAAATGAAATATCAAGCATAGCTTCCAGAGAAGTGAAAGCTGACTTCCTGAATGGCAAAACAGGTGTGAATAGTTTATGCATCAGGCAAGAATTAGGACTTTGAACTACCATAACTGAAATAACCCTTAGAGCCAGACATCAAATTGTATAGAGGTGGATTGTTTCACAAGGTCCTGCAGCTTCATTGCTTTATTTGTATTAAAATATCACTTTATTGACGTGATCACAATACCACAGGAAAGTATGGTTGAACAGGATTACACAGATTATTACTTCAGTCAATTCATCTCCTGTTCTGAAGAAGAACCAAGTACTTTATGCCATCCCTAACATTCCTTTAGCTAAATTATTTGTAAAACGTGGTATGGTGCTGTAGCACCTCCACCATAGGCCATCCCTTCCAGTGTTTAAGTTACTTATTGAGTTAGAAAGTTTTTATTAACATCTCATTTTAAATCCTTAACCTTGCCCATTTATTTCTTAACAAAAGAAACAGAGGTAGAACAGTCCATTGCTGTTTTTTTAGAGAAAACTTTTGGGTATTTGAGGACTCTTTTTCTTCCTCTCATTCTTCTGCTTCCCAGACTAAACAAAGGGACAACTGATAAAACATCCTATAGAGTTTACATTAACTCCATTACCAACTGCATGATGTTTACATGTTTCTAAAACATTTCCTCAGCCCTCTGACAGAGAAACTGGGAGGACTCATTGAAATGGGAAAGCTGCAAAACATCCACTTGGCCAGTAATCCTGCTTTGAGGCTCGGGACCAAGATGCTCACTTCTGCACACAAGCCTTCTCTCCAGACTTGTGCCAGACTACATCAAAAGGCATTGGGTCAAAGGAGCAGGAAAGGAAAAAGCAAGGTAGGGCATGGGTTGGAGGGTCCTGTAGCATTTAAGATTACATTTCTATTGTAATTTAAAAAGTAATGTGGGGATCTCAAGAGAAGAATTCCTCCTTTTTTACTTCCCCTGACTTCAGTCTCCCCTGGGTGAAATCCTGCGAGGATGCTTACATGCTCTGGCAAGCAGGACCTGTGATGGCCCCGCAGCTGCGGGCAGCAGCCTCCAGTGGGGTGGGAGCAGTGAAGGGAAGCAGGACATGGGCTGTGGGAAGGAAAGGGTCATCACAGGGACTAAACTTCCTTACGTCCTCTAAATCTGCTTTAGTATCCCTCCAGTTTCACCAGTGCTTTGCAGGAAGAGTCTCATTAACAACCCTAGCAGTATTTAATTCTAACTGCTATGAATTTGCCAGATGCCCCTTGCCCCTGGCTGTTTCAGGAACCTTTTTGGTCATTTATGGAATGCTGTGAGTCTCTCTCTCTCCCCCTCTCATTTTCTGCCTTCCTATGTCTTTGCAAACCCTGTCCCTGACTGTGGACATAGTCTTATTGATGATTAGTCCCTATGGGACATACTAAATCTTAAGATATGCTTAGGATTGAAATCCAAAGGGGCTCCTATCAAATAGCACATTGGATTTGGCTTCTTTGTAACACATTTAACAGGGATATATAATTGTTCCATTATGTTAGTTATTTAAATTATGTCCATATAACAAAAACATGTCCTAAAAACAAGTTGCAGAGGAAGAAAGACAGTTTGTAACAGACTGTCCCTTTAAAATCTGAATACATAATTAATCGTGTGGGTTTAGGTTTTTTTACATTCCAGCTGAAAACAGTAGTAATTTCAAATGATCAAAGCAAAGCAATAAATTTGAAATACAACCAACACAGAACATCCACTCAGGCCAGTAGTTTCCTTACACCAGTAAACTTTCTGTTTACTCATTTCTCCCATTTGTCTTGAATTAATAGCTCAGGTCTGTTTAGTACCACTGGCAGCAATGACAATTATCCTTTGATTCATACCCCAGCAACTTGTTAATTCAAACAAGGTCATTCCAGCCACACAGGCACATGAGTGCAGACAGAAAACAAACAGGAGCCAGGTAAACAGCCTCTTCCCATCTCCTGGTGAAGAAATGCCATGGGGACAGGTACTTGTTATGGCAGTCGCAACCTTAGACAGCAATCCTTTTCTGGCTCTTAAAATTCTTGATTCTGCCCAACCCCTAAGCCCCTTTGGGGCAACTTTTCATCCAAAATCCTCAAAAAGAAAGGGATAGCTGGAAATTAAAAATAATTTGTGTAATCGCTTTCTTACATGTTGGCACGCTGTCGCTCACCAGATCTCATCTAGCATACTTGGACTGGTCAGAAGATAACAGAAATCAGAGTAAGTTCACCTTTCCTATCCCAAGGGTTGTGCTCAGAGCAGTCAGACCTACATTATTGTGAAGGGAGAGACAAAGTGGATGGAACAAGAAGATCGTGCTTGTCTCCTTTCTTGTGATGCTGCAAACTTGTGGCCACCTACCTAAATGCACTGTTTGACTGAAATCAATACAGAAATTACTCATAATTTCAAACATGCACATAGTTTGGAGGATTGTTTATCTCGATTGCTACCTAAAACTGTAAAGATAAAATCGTACCTTTCTGACAGTTTTGGAATTACCATCACCCTTGTGTTAGACAGCTTTCTAGAATATTCTATACCCTTTTATCTCAAACAGATGTGTCATCAATTCAGCTTAGCAAGATGACTCAAGGTTGGCCAGGATAAGACTACAAGTACAACCTTCACCAAGGGAGTATTTCTGCAGTTTGAAGACACTGACATTGAGTCTGGCCTCATCAGGGAAGCACTCACCTTCCCACATCCTGCCCTGCCCCAAAACCCACTGGGACCAACTGAAAGACTCCCATTGCCTTTGAAAGGATTTTGATAAAGCTGATAAAGCAGTCCTTTCCTGTACCAGTGTGCATTTTCCTATCAGTTTTTTTGCATCCCAGTTAGGCAGAAGTGCTCTCCAAAACAGACAGGTTTGTTAGCAATTTTCCTTTCTTCCTCTCCTGTTGATTATTAAACAGGTACTTTCTTGTCACAGACCCAAAAAACTAGATTTTACAATACAAATCATGAAAAAAATATTTCATATGTCTGTCATATCCTTAATCAGAGGGCTCCAGAGAGCTATGCAAATGTGAAGTGAGTCTTGCCCTGCCCTTCACTCTCATTTCAAAGGCTGGATCAGGGATATGTCAGTAGTAGTAAGAATTCAAAGGTGAGAGCCATGTTCCATCTGGCAATGCATTCCCTGCAGCAATGGCCTTTTTAGCTTATGCTGTAGCCAGCCCCAACAATGTCAGATAAAGTCTGTCAGGACCCAGATGGAGCCCACAAGCCCCAATTCAATAAACAGGTGAATGAACATCCTTACTCACACAGTCCCATTGATGTGGATAGTCAGACATAAGTATAAGCAAAGGTTGGCACAAGGGAAGCTCAGAGGCCTGGGGGTGCTGTCATCCAATTCTCTGCAAGCACCCGTGCCTTGCCAGCGTAAGCAGTAGAACTACTACACGAGAGAATATAATCTTAAGGAAATATTCGATAACAAAATGTACAGAAAACAGACATTCTCCTACTTTTAATTCAGTTCCTAATTGCTAACAGTGTATAAAAATACTCGGGGCAGTAAAATTAACTAGGACCTTCTGTTTTAAGTATAGAAACCACAACTGTGGAAGTTCGGCATGCTTTGTGGATACCACGAAAATGTGAGCCCTAATGTGCTGTAGCTGCAATCTGATTCCCAGCATCTGTCCTCAAACTGGTGAATCGGTGGGGGAAGGGGCCTTCTGGTCTGGGAATCACATCCCAATTGTCATTTCCTAGACAAAGAACTAGAAACTGTCTTGTCATAATGTGTATGAGATGAAATTTTGCTCTGTTTAATAAGTCTGAGTGCAATAGATCATAGAAACCCCCTAGAAGCTGCCCACACAAGTTTAGGACTTTCTAGTAAATCATCTCAACAACAGTCCGTGAAGAAAACCGTCCCAGAGAAACAGTGCTCTTTGACAGGACAACAGATCTGACAACTTGTTTGTTGAAATGCCTGCCTAATCCATCCAGTCCACCCTTAGCTGGAAAAACCTGGAAAAAAATCGCCTTGAAGTGCAGTGCCCTGCGGCTGTGGAGCCAGCGCAGCCCGCTGAAATGCCGGGGGCTGCAGCAGGACAGCGGCGCCCGCCGGCTCTGCCCGCCCGCTCCCTCCCCAGCCTGCCAGCCCAGCGGGAGCGGCAGGAGCTGCCAGCTGCTAACGCAAGGCCATTGGGTTCTGGCCCCCGGACTTCGGCAGCGCTGCGCGAGATGAACTTGTTTCACGTTTTCAGTAGGACGTGACCACCTTTGAATATTTTGCCATGAATCAAGCTTTCTCTTAGCTAAATCTCACTAACTCCATTCGCATTTGGTCTGTGTCCCATTCACTGCCCCAAGACCTTTCTGATTCCCATCTTTGCTATCGCGCTCTTCCTCCCTCACTGAGAGAGCACTGCTGCAGTGGGAGAAAAAAGTAAGAGAGCTTGAAGAAGAGACAGGAGCACAGGAAGTGGAAAAAGTCAGAAGTGAGAAATAGGCAAATCAGCAAAGTAAAACCCAAATTTAAAAGGTAATACTTTAGAATAGAAAGAAACTTTTCCTCACCAGAATTCCATAAAATTCGCAAACAAATGTCTGTAGAGATTTCTGGGTGGAAAAAGAGCACATGTTTAGGAAAACTGAGATGTATGTTTCTAATTTTGAAGGAAGATTTAGAGAAAAGACATACTGAAAAATTAGAAAGGAAAATTATGAAAAAAGTAATCTATGTGGAAAGGCAGCTAAGGAAAGCATATGTATCAGGGCTGAGAAGATACTGGAGACTAGAAAAGAGAAGACAGAAAAGGAAAATATGGTGCTTCTGTTTTTCTTTCAAAATTGTGGAATGATGTGCACACAGCATCGCAAATCCTCAGTTTAGGAGATTTAACATATGGAGGGAAGAGAAAGGGAGGAAGTGGATGCTTTACATCGATGAGAAGTCCAGCAGAGCTGCAGATCACATGGGGCTGTAGCCTTGCCAGAGGCATCCTGGTTCAGTACGTCTCTTGCTCTCCTCTGCCTATATTTTATCAATCAGATGTAGTGACAGCACTTTGGGGGAAAAAAAGAGATAACCAGAGGGGAAAAAACCCAACATATGCACTTAAATGCAGTAGGAGCACCATTCCCAGCCCAAGGGAAAGAAGCCATTTATGCCCCCACAGGCTGCCACATCTGGTCCCTGCAATGAGTGAGGAGGTCAGAGCCTGAGGCCTGGGATGATGCAGGGAAGTTGACATTACTTATTTTTATCTATTTCATTAACAAAACCCCCATGATGTTATAAAAAATAGATACAAAGGGGATATATTTGGGTCTCAGAGGCATTTACTTGTAAGGTGGGAAATGCCTCTTTCATGACTGACTGCCTCAAGCTTAACATATTCCTGCAAACCCTGCATGCAGGGCATGACCGAGACCCTCATTACTTCTCTGGCCTGCAGCAGAGGTCAGACATGGGTCAGTACTCAGGTCACAAAGGAAACTGTAAATCTAGCAATTGATATACTTTTGTCTATTTGTTATACGTAGTCTTCTATACATAATTTGCACATGACCTAGAATTTATAGGACTTGAACCAACACTGCCAAATAATTCTGCTTCCCAGCTCAGCCCCAGGGTCTAGTGTTTTGAACATTTTATTTCACGTTAGTTCATTTGTGGGCCCTCTTTTACAGCAAATCTATACACCTCCTTCAAAACAAACCCCAGAGATTCTTCCAACGGTTGTCAGCACCAGAAATCACAGCATCACAGCAGTGTGGAGTTCCCCAGTCTTTTTCTGCACTTCCCCATCCTCTTACACTATCCCAGCCAGTATCACCCACTCAGCCCTGCCTTACATTTTCCAGGCATTTTGAACTGATAAAATATGCATGCCATATCCTGAGTGCACACATACAGGCATGTAGGACACAGCCGGCTCTGAGAAATGTGGACCCGAGTTGCTTTATGGTACCTGGCCAGAGGCCACAGCTCACTTCCTAGGATGGAAGCCTTTGGCCACAGAGACAAATAATCATGGCTGGCTCAGAAACTGTGCTGCATCTACTCATTATTTTTCAGACTTAACTTTAAAAGCAAAATATTTAATTATTTTAATTTTACAGTCTTATGTTTACATTGTTTATGTTTACCTTGTCTAGAATGTTAGGATTTTTTTCTAAAAATTAGTGTCTAAAACTTTTTTCCAGAAAAAACCCTATTCCTGCAAAATAAATTTACTTTATTGAGCTTGCATGATTACTCTTTCCTGTGATCTGAAGAGGGAGGATCTGAGGTTTTAGTGCTGTTGTCATCTGGATGGATATACATGGTGGAAGAATGTGTTAAAAAGAGGTTTTATAGTGCAGAGATTTTAATATGAAACTTTTCCAGCTGTGAGACACAGAAAATTGTACAGCAATCCTACAGAAGCAACATCTCTGGTATTTTCCCACCACAGTAACATCCAAACTCTAATGCCATGGCTGCAGATTGATTTTTTATGGTTTTAAAGAGTGTAAACTCTGAGCTTCTGGAAACCAAAGTAGTTGTAAATTAAATAATTTTTTTTTTAAATCATGTGTAACTGCTATCCAAGGCTTTCACTTCAGACACAGCCCAGACTCAGTGCACTTAGGTAGTGCTCCTACAGAAGGCAAGGGTTTCAGTTTAGCACATGCAGAGGGGCCTTATACAGGAGCAGTCCGTATTCAAGCACTGCCTCTCCAGCATGACCTGCTCTTCGTGAAAACTTGGTACAGCCAAAGAAGAAGCTGGGGGAAGGGAAGCAGAGGAGCAAAGCAGATGTCTAACTCAGGCTGTCTTACAAGCTATGACTCCAGCATTTGGTACCAAGCATATGCTATATTTTCTACTTGAAAGCTGGCTGCCACTTCAAATGAAAATGGTTTTGTATGTGCTGCACCATAAAATTACACAGACACACAGACACAGAGGGCCACGCTAACTAGCTGTTTACCTCTGTGCTTCTACCACAGCACATAAGTTATAATCGGAGGAAGGAAACTCCTAGGAGATGTGAAGGCTTTAATTGTTTCAGTGTGCAGATGGTTTGCATTACAGTGAATCGACACAGCTCAAGGTCAATTCATAGTTCAGCAATAGCTGTTTCGGCAAGTGAGTTTAGTTTGTTTACACCTCTTCTGGAGAAGTTTTAACTGCTATGTTACTTATTTCATAAGTCTATTTCTAGACTTAAGAAACACTGCAACAGGTGAAACTGAAGGAGCGTAGGTTGCCACAGCCATTTCCCTCATGTCTGATGCTTAGCAATTTTTAGAGCAGCTAAATATAGCTTTTTTCCTACAACATTTGAACATGTTTCATCATGTTCTCTTTTCTGTCACTGACATAGAAATGCTGTTACAGGCTTACAAAGACATCTCCCGCAACTCCAATTTCCTTTGCTATGCTGAGATGTGCCATGCAACCTGTGCACCTAGAGACTGAAGTATGACACAAGTAGTTACTCCTGCCCTTAACTATCAGTCTGAGCTACCTCTCTCTGAGTTCCTGGTCCTTCTGCACAGGCAGCTCAGCTGTTTGTGAGGCAGCTGCTGAACTGCCTCAATTTAGGGCTTAGATGGTTAGGATAAACTGGAACAAATTTTTATTTTTTAATTTTTTTTCTTAATAGCACCAGGCTGAAATCTGCCACAGTAGAACAGCTGCCTCGTCAGCTGAGCCATCCCTCCAGGCAAAACGGAGCTTCCCAAGAGGAAAACAAGCTGGGTATTGGGGCAGCAGGGCCTACTGCAGTAATACCAAGGTAAGATATCACTGGTCAGAGCTTGGAAAGCTCCGTATAGGAAGAGGAACACAAAGTACTCTGGGGCACAAAGTGCCAGACTGCATGAGCAACAAACACTTCCTTTTGTGCCATTTATCAGCTGGATCCCAGATCTGTCTGGGTAGCTGCCATTACAAAGGCAATCCCACCAATGCCACCTGTGAAAAAACTGCATCTGGCATGAACAGTGCAGGACTTTTGTTTTAAAAGGGATGATCTTTGTTCCTCACACCTTGTCCTTGAGTTCTGCTGGTCAGTGTTTATTCTCATCAGCCATATGCTGTCTCCATCATTCACTCTCAACCTCTTGTCCCACATAATCACAGGGCAGCACCAGGTCTTCCCGCCTGCGCTCAGTGTCTGGAGTGCCAGACCTGGAGAGCAACCGCAGCAAAGCACTGCCAAAGAGAGATTATATTCATGTGGTTCAACAGATGTACAGATGTATCTCCATATGTGCAGGTAACTTAACACCGTGGGTGCTCCTCCCCTCCTCTGACATGTGACCAAATTAGCAGAGTCATGGGATAACTGAAAGATGGGTTGGACCTCAAGGTCAGTAAGTGGTAAGTGAACTTGCAGTCTTACTTGCTGACCTCAAAATATGTCAGAAACAACACTTATGATAGCAGAACAGTGCTAAAAAGCTCATGCTCTTTGTTGTATGCATTAGGGTATCTACCTTCATTTTGTTTGGGTCTGAAAGTTTTTCTAAAAACCGTTTGTTTCAAAGACCTGCTTTTAAATTAACTTACCAAAAGTCTGCAAAACTTTAAAAAATATTTTTGTGGCAGAGGTTTGAGGATTTGAAACAGAGAGGCACACCAACACTGCAAGCCATACCTAAGAATTTCACATCTGTGTCCTGGAAGCAACCTCCTGCCACAACCCTGCCACGCTGCACTCCGTGGTCCTCGACGCGGCCTTCACATCTGCTTCGGCATCTGCTCTTTCAGAGGACCTGCCCCTGTGTGCTTGGCTGCTTCCAAAGGCCTCCTGCGATTGCTCAGGACGGCTGGCAGCGCTCGCCACCGCTCTGCGGCCGCGCAGATACCCTTACAAGGCAAGGCGGCGATCGCCCCCTCCTCGGCGAGGCTCCGGCAGCCGCGTCCACCTCTGTACATCAGTGATCCAGCTTTAATGGGTCCATTTAAAGTAACTTCGGGAGGCAAAAGGCAGCCCAAGATTTAGGTCTAATTCTTCATGCAGATGATAAGCTGAGGTGCACTTACAGGACAGTGAATAGAGTTTGTGTAGCTCCTAACTTGGACAAGAGACTGCAGGCATCTGGGCCAGAAAGCGTGCAGCTGCCAAAATTAAGCAGGCAGCTGGAGTCAGAGCAAACTGCCTCTAGCAGCCCTGCCAACAAATTCTGCAGGTCAGCTATTGAAATTATTTGCATATCAGCATATTTCAAATTTTGAATGCAGCCTTTTGTGAAAGATCACAGTGAGAGCATTTGTAAAGAAGGGGTTGTTCTCGGACAAAAGCAATTTCCTAAAGAATCCATTTCCTTACCCGGACATCAAAAAGGTGGAAGGCTTTCCTAAAACTGGCACCAAGAGCATATCTGTGACATGGAGATAATTACTGGAAGTAACCAGTGAGACTGCCAAATCTGACTACAGCAGAACTGACAGATTTTTTTTTCTTCTTAACTGAAGCCAAAACACACAGGTGACTTATAAGAAACGAAAGTGTGGAGAAGAGTGTAAAATAAGACTGCTCTTATGCACAGCGCTTTAGCACAGTCTAGAGGACTTGTCTATGAAATGCTGCCAGCCGTTGGACCATGGCCAACTCATCTTAAAATTCAGATAGCCTGAGGGTGGGTGGGATGGAGGCACACATACTTCCCTCACATCAGAGGCCCCATGGCTCAGGGACATGTGCTGACTCCCCGTCAGGCAATCTCAGTCCAAAGAAGGCTCAAAACTGCAAGTTGAGGATACTTTAAAGAAAAATAGAAGATGGTTATTAGATGTTTACAAATTGTTAGTGAAACTAGATCTCTTGCAGCAAAACTCTGCTTTTACTGACTCTGCTAGACCCTACATCTCCTTTTTCACTCTAACCTAATGCCATGATTCTCAAGACTCCCCAAGTGGGGCTGCTCTGGGACGTTCAGAGAGCTTGATGGGACACAGAGGGAATCAAGAATAAAAAATCCACATGGCTCATGTCAGCCCCTCTAGTTCCCTTTCTGTCTCTCTCTTCCTCTTTCTCTGGCAGTGGAGGTCTCTCCTCTCTCTGGCCCTGCCATGGGGGATGTACACATCTGACAGGCTGCTCTTGCACTGGGTAGAAGGACCTGGCAGCAAAGGGGTGAAGCCCAGCAGCCTGGGGTGTGGGTTGAGGCAGGGGAAGCTGTGGGAGATGTGCAGCCCAGCACAGCTTGGAAGGTTTCTGCTGGGAGATGGGAGCATGGGATCTCAGAAAAATGGTTCAGCCAAAGGAGAGGACTCCTGACCTACCCCCAAAGAGTAGCATTAAGGATATTTCTCAGACTGACAGCAGCTGCCAAATGACAACTGAAAATATGGATCCTAGGTATTTTCAAAACACTTTTTTCTTGTATTCATTCACTCCAATGAATTGTTCCTCTCTCTAGCTATATCTGCTAATTGTGGGGAAAGTAATGTAAAGAACTCAGTAAAATCATAGCTCACAAATGCAAGTGCCAGGGATTTTACTCCTTCCACTCCCTCATGTTAACTCTGGATTTACCTTCATCTGTAATCCTCAGTTTTAAGAAATCAACCTTGCTTTCCTTCCCCAAATGATGGATTCTTTAACAAATTCAGGGATATTCATAGAAGTTACAGGTAAAGCATAAAGAAGAAACAATCAAGTTCTCAGAACAAAACTCTGTGCCACCTAGTGCATTCATTCACCCATAATATTTTGCAAGAAAGCTCATCCTCATCGTGATGACAGGTAAGGAACACTACTCACAGCGTCACTATTTCCAAAACCAGCTTCTACTTCTGACTGCCCAGACAGACATAGTTTGAGGTAAAACTAAATAGCAGGTTTGCATGCCATGGGCAACTCTCTCTCCCCAAAACAACGAAGAAAAGAAAGCTGGAGGCAAAAGACTAAAAATGAAATCAGCATATCTGAAAACCAAGGCCGAATTGACTTGCTGAAGGCCATATCTAATCAGTCATTAGTAGAGCAAGGACTGCAAATCTGGCTTCCTCAGTCCCTGTTTCATGCTCTAATTCCCACCTCCAACAAACTGCTTTATAATAATTGTAAGACCTTACTGATTAGTCATATATGCAGATAAGGAAATGTCTCTTCAAGGTTACTGTAAAGGAAAATATTACTCAGGATGGCAAAAGGAAGGTCGAGGGAAGAGAACAATGCAAATGGAAAACAGAGTGGAGTGCGGACTGAGGAATGTCCCTCTAAACAAAAGTTCAAGAGTACTGGTAAATATAAAAGTAGTGTTCAGCCTTGTGATACACTGGTTTTCCTTCCCCAGAGAATAATGTTGCAGAATTTTCTGGTAAGAAATTGTTATAGAAAAGCCTAGTGAAATTAAGACAACATAATTTTTATCCTGAAGTCAACCAGGTGAGGTCAGCCCCAGGCAGGATGCATGGTACTGACCTCATCCTGCTGCCCCATGGTAACCATCATCACTGCTTTGTTCTCACCTAGGATTGTAAAGCAAAATAATCGATGATGGTATTTATCTTCCTGTAAACAGACATTCTGTCAGAAAAGACAAAGCCTTAAAAGGGGATTTACCATGGCTACAATACACACTTGCAAGCATCAGCAGAGACAGAGATGGAGAAGCATAGGATATGATTTTGGCAAATCAAGTAATCGTATCCAGTTATCCATCTTACTGCAACACATCAGCAGGCAAAATACCTGAAACGGGCATGTGCAGCTTTCCAAGGGTTCACAAGACCAGTTGTAACATATGTGTCTGAATATCTCTTGGGATTCCATGATTAAAGTTTTCTTCTCAAATGTAAAGGGGAGGTAATTTTTCCATTTTTCTCTAGGGGTTATCCAAATAGGGCAGGCATGCAGAGACCAGCTGGGTTTATCTTCTCAGGAAACTGTCCAGCTTCCAAGCATCATGGAAGCAGCATTCCCAGCGTCATCTGGGCCAGGAGCTGATCCAAAACTCATCCATAGGAGGGGCCTCTTGATTAGGAACCAAAGCTGAAGTCATAAACAATATGAAGGTCACAGATGAAAGGTGATCAAGATGCAAAACTACTGTTGGATCTAAAATCCCATCTGGGATGTCACAACGATAATGTAAGGTGTGTATCTTGAAAGAAGTGATGAAGGGATTTTATCTACTTTTTGAAAGGTTTGTTACATCATTTGTGAAATAAGCATTCAGAAAAAAACAAAAAACAAACCAACCCAACAAAAAACCAATGACAACTGATCATCAGTATATTATTTGTAGAACAAACCAGATCTAAAAAGCTTGTAGGAGTATACATTTTGTAGCTCTGCCTCTGTGTTCCCAAGAAACTATACAACAGCCTTTTGTATCCAGGCAGCTTCTTTCACTTGGCAGTAAAGGATCGTAAGGTCTCAGGAAGCAGAGGTGCTGAATCCCCAGTGGGACCTATGCTGCAGCAACGAAGGCTTACCATAGCTTAAATAAAAAGGGAGGAGGGAACATGACAAACTGGCTATTGCTTGAGATCTCCCACAAGTGCTAAGAAAACCCAACGTGTTTCAATCTGGGGAAGCCAGCTATTTCTTCATGCTTTGGGTAGGAACAAGAAGACTACTCCCCAGAAGGTTAACTAGTAGGACTTCACTATTGTTTCTTTGAAATGGCATGTAATTGGTGAGTTTCCCCTTTCCCAGTGAGGACATTGAAGCATTAACACTACATCACTGAATTTTTACACACTTACACACACTATTTGCAGAGTAAATGGGAAAGGTTTAAGTTCTTGTCCCCAGTTCCTGTGGAGCACACTGATATGAGACAACACATACAAGAATGGAGCTTCACTGTAGAATGAGGTCTCTTTGAGAAGAGAAACACAGAGTGCAGCACACGCACATAGCTGGGGAGAAACTGAGCTCCCGTGAACAAGCAGGCTCTTCTGCACTGAGGAGGAGTCTGGAGGGCAGCTTTTAGGCAGTGTCACCAGTTAGAGGAAGCCATGAATCAGTATGAAAAAATGCTACCTGCTGTCATTTGATTCCTGCTCTCTGGGAAACAAGACTTTTCATTCCTGTAAGATAAACAAACAGAACAACATAGGGCTCTGTTGTCTACCTGTTTTCCTGACAGCTGTCTTTGTTGCTGCTGGTTGGCATGCTACTTGGATCAAAGACTGGGAACAAGTATTTTCCTATCTTCACCCAGCAATGTTATCATTGAAAATAATCAAAAACCACTCCCCACCTTCCTTCCCCGCCAGGGAAGGTTTTGCATCATGCCCTTCCTGCACTGAGTCAAAAGGCAGCAGCAATCTCTTCTGTGTATATTTCCAACAGCTGCTAATGGCATAAGTCAAACAAAAAGGCTGAAACTCTATTAAAAAAAACAACAGATAATGTGAAGCTGGAAGAGTATTTGAGAACATGGGATGTGAGCTTCCCAACAGTTCTGACTTTCTTTTCTAATCGGTTCTCACTGCCATCTCGTCATTTGCTCAGGGCAGGTCTACGTGGGATGAATTAAGTAGTCTGCATCACATCACCAGCCCAGCTAACTTCCCGAATATTCAAATGCAAAATAAAATCAGCCTCTTGAATAAATGCACTAGAAAGTGTCTGATACTAAATATCTCTTGAGACCCTTGCTCTACTTGAAAGCCAGCCAACCATTTACCCCTGTGGATTAATAGACTAGGACAGACCTGACACGGCTGCTGGTAATTCTGTTTAGATTGAGGTGTTTAATGGATATGAAAAACATAATCAGGCCATGAAGGGTAGAATGAAAGCCACTGTCACTCTGCTTGCCAGCTTGTCTCTAACTGAAAGGCAAAGTTCAGTACTCCATCTGTCATCTACAGCATATGGACTTTTGAGAAAAATCAGTGCTAGGACTTCACTGAGACAGAGATTGCAGGGCCCAGCATTTACACCCCATTTAACAATTTCCCTACCAGTGCTCATTTTCTTTGCATGTTTTGATGGTTGAGTAAGGCACTCAGGACACTATCATGGTCAGTGATTTATCTCCCAGCAACTGTGCAGCTTCCATGTACAGTCATAATCTACAACACAAAACAGCCAAATACACATCTTCAAGCATGCAAGATTGGATGCAACATCCATTTGCCTTCACATGTCACATCAAAACCAATGACTGCTGTCCTGATATGCATGGTGAAAAATCTACGCTGAAGAAAAGACAGAAATGTTCTCTGATCCCTCTGCTACAAACCATCACAAGCCCACCCCTCAGGCTCCACACAGAACTTAATGTTTTAGAGGATCAGTTGTCCTTGAACTTCTTCTCCAACACGATTAAGCAATGCTATTTGGATACTGGAGAACCACCTGGAACATACGGGACCTGCAAGCCTGTATTACCTGTATTAAATTTGTAATGCAATCATCTGTGCTCTTCTGAGCCTGCTGAGATACTGGGAAAATATTAATAACTTTGAATTAGGAAGAAAACTGGCACAATAAAAAAATACAGTAGGTATTTTACATCCTACACCTGGCACAACACTGACAGCAGGAACTGGAAAGGATTGTGGAAAACTGTGTGTATTAGAAATAAACAGTGAAAAAAGAACATTGATCTTACAATGGCAGCTGATGAAATGGCCGGTTGAAGCTGGCTACATTTTTAGGGAAATGTATTTTCTAGGAAGACAATACAAACCTCTTGAATATGAAAACACCTAACTGTGCAAAAAAATCAAAAGTGCATTTTAAATGTTCCCCTTGTCTAAAGGAGAATCTTCCTGTAATTTGAAGCCTTGTCTGCTTCTCCTACGGAACTAGAAATTCAAAGCTGTTTGACTATATTGATCTGGTTGCTAAACAACTGATAATTGATGTTCTCTGGGTTTCAGTAATGTGTGCTTTAAGCAGTGAGTTTGCTACCTTTCTGTTTTAAAGGTCAGGCCTGAATATTATCCAAGTACTTAAAATGGAAAAAAAACCCCAACAACCCCAACTTAAGAAAAAAGTTTAAAGACAGATTTACTGATCAAAATGTGTGTTTTTTTAAAAGAAGTTTAAAAAACATAATGGTGTATGAACACAATTCAGATTGCCTCTATGGGCTGAATATTCCCACCAGGAAGCTGATGTTCTCTCTGTTAAAAATATCAGTTCCAGTACTAACTCTGTTTGGTGGTATGATGATACAAGTCCCCTCACCACGTGCCCCATCCAGTCTTTACTTACTGGGCTTTGAGGTCTACTCTGAGTTCTAAAACCTTCTCCTTGTTTAAATGTGTCTTTTGGATTTGTCCTACTTGCAATATTCAACTACTGCCTCAGTCACCATCGACCTGAGGATTTGTTCAGTGTGCTCAAGCAAACCCAAGAGACTATTCCATGATGCTTATGCCAGAGAATACTAAAGAAGTCCAAATATCTGGTAGAGTAAATTCGAGTCTATAAAATGTTGCAATTAATTTATGATTTAAAGATCTTAAGTCAGTACTGTGCAAAGCCTGTTTTAATAATATTCCTGTGAGGGAGGGTTGCAAATGGTAGTGCCCCAGGATCTGTTGTGGATACTCTCAAATTATTTTTTGAAAGCTTGGAACTAATTTCTAGTTCATACAATCAGTCAAGCCTTTTATTTTTGCCAAATAGAATTCCCTAATAGTAACCTGAGCAATATACACAATTAGAACTGAAATCAGCTTCAGTTTTGGTTTAAAAGTTTTCGCAGTTACTGTCAAAATTTAAATCTCGCTTTGCCTGCCAAAACAAACATAATTCAGTTTTCCTCTTTTCCTTTCAATTACTACCAAGCACAACCAGGTTTAACAGATTTGAAATATATGAGCCATAAAACCCATGCCCATTGTACAGAGTCCACACCACTACCAAGAGGTAGTGGAGGAGAGCAATCAATAGCTCAAAGGTAGCTTTCATTATTAATCAAGAACTGCACACACCTACATTATGATACTCTGCTCTGTGTTGTCAATTTTTTCTCCATGGGTTATTTTTGAAGAGATGTTCAACTACCACATCTTTTAAGGGAAAGAACTGAAATCACTTTCAGGTACATTTAGGTGACAACCTCAGTGCCCTTCCATGTCCAGAAGTTTCTGCATTAGCACTGTGAGATCCTCTCATTCTTCTCCATGGCATTCATGCAATTTGAAGCAATCTGGGAGGTGTTATCCAAGTCATTTGCAAAACCCCATATCCCTTTCTATACTTTACCAAGTGCCTCAGGTCTTGTACAAACTTCAACTCTGAGTGCCCTCTGTCTTTGAGAAAATTTGAGTGTAGTGAGACCTCTTTGGGAAGGCTTGTCAACTTGAAGAAGAAAAGAAATTCTGTCTGTGGCTTATTCATAAAAAATTATTACAGTTAGATTCATCTAGGATGACAGAAAAACAGGAGAACATTAAAATCTACATAATGGCTTTGATACTTCTTTACACTTTTGAGAAGGCCTTGGCATGTCAGTCAGAGGTGTTGTGCCTGTAATTGGCAATGTGGTAGCACAGGAGAGGATTGCTGGAAAGGAGCTTTATTCAGCCCACTCTGCTTGTTCGTGGAAGAAACTGGCAACTCTTTCCCCAGCTTTTTCTGAGTGCTCTGTTACAAGACCACAGAGAACCTATATAGATCGTTTCCTCTTTAATCTCTATAGGAAGTCTGTTCAGGAGGGAAACATCTAGGGCCACACAATTTTCACCTGAGCCATATATTTCTGCCATTGGGTACTTGCAGTATGTTTGACATTGTGAGTTTCAAGTATTTAACCCCGCAGCCTTAGTGATGTGTAAGAACAGCTACATAATGGAATTTCCTAGACCTTTTTATAGTGAAATATGTATGTGTGTATATATACACATACAGAGAAAGGAGCTCAAAAATTAGGCCTTTTGAGCTCCAGTGACTTGTTAACAAAGTCAAGCTGTGTGACTATATTCCAGATTCTGAGACTGTTTGACCGCTCATGTGTGCACCCAAGTGCTCCAGTTGCTGGCAGAATCACACAGGAGGGAAATCCACTGGAAATCTGTTGACTCTCTTTGCAAAATCAGCAGTTAAGAGCCTGTAAGAAATTCCTCTCTCCCATAAGGGAAATCTTAAGCCTAGATTCTCAAACTAGACATTTGTTCAGGGTTATTTGGAGTTTAAGGTGTTCCAGCCACATCATAACACCCAGCCCCTGTTGTGCTGACAAGCACTGTTCACAGGCTGTGTTGAGAACTGAAGCGCTGATTAGGCTTTGCAAGGGCAAACATTAGAAGCTACAACATTTTCCTGACTCATTTTAAAAGAGCACTGTCCAAAACCAGCAGTCCTGGTGCCACTGGGAGTGGAAGAGCAGGGGGAACATGCAAAAGTGTATGGGCATGAACAAGTATTCAGGACCAGGGATTACATCTGGGCGCTGAGCTCTGCTGCACTCAGGGCACGACCAGGTCACTGCAGCAGAATGAAGTGCAGTTTATATCACCTGTATCAAGCAGGAGATATAGTCACATTGCCTGACCAATCTAAAATGGTTTTAAGTCACAGAGAGTTAGAGTTCAAAGCATTTTCTACTATCATCGCAAAGTAATAATCTCCCTGTGTGAAGGAATTTATGCAAATACAGAGGTGCCATGCTTCTTTACAAGAAAAAATCTAACTCTTACCAGCACAAGAGTGACAATATAATGACTTCAAACTAGTGTTTTAGTGTTAAAAAAAAAAAATGCACTTCAAATAAAACAGTTATTCCAGTAGGAAGAAAAGGCACAAAGCCCAAGACTATGGTCTGTTAGCAAGTCATCCCTCTCCATAAATACTACAAAGTTTGAGCATTCCTGCAAAATACCTTCACATTTTAAATAGATGTTCACTGTATGGGTGAGACATTCCCAAATACGTGTGTGATCCTTGCAGCTCTGCATTTGACTAGCATAGCTCATGCAAAATTAACTGGTTTTGCATGCCATGTGATTTTCAAAGTCACAAGGTAGATAAAGCAAAAGCAGGCATCACTGGAACACTTATCAGTTTGCTTCTTGCTGGGGGAAGTTCTGTGCCAAGAATCTAATGCCTATGTTAGCAAATAATGTAGTGCAACAAACAGCTCTGTAAAGGACAGCAAGTGTGCTGAGAATTCAAAGTCCTCAATATAAACCCTTCATAACGTTTACTTAAGAAAATCTCTGCTGTGATCCGGTGGACTGAGTGTGTTGGGTAGGCTCCTGGAGTGCCTCTTCTCACAGCCTTCAGGAAGCAGCTTAGTTTTCACATGAAGTGGAATTGATTTTATGTATCTTAAGACTACTCCCTGGTATCAATCAAAACAAGGGAAGTGAAGACAATTGAAAGATTTGCTTCAAAAGCACAGTCCTGCCTCTAACTAAAAACCTGCAGACTAGACACCATCCACAGAATAAGAATGCAAGAATAATTTTGTAAAGAAAATAGGTTCAGTCTTTTTCCCATCCTCTGACCCCTTCACAATCTTACACTAAACACCTGTTCAGTTTTATACGTGAGATGCAGGTTCAAACTTTAAACAGAAAGTTAAAAATCACCTTAAGGCTGATAAAGCCCAGAAAATTTTAGCATGGAAGGAAAGAGTAATTTTGAGAAGGCAGCTGAGATGGGAGTTGTGTTTAATAAATAGTAACCTAATGCCAGCTTTTGCAACAATGTTCCCATTCAGAGATATAAAAATTATTTTTTAAAATTCTAATTCCTTTTTTACCTACAATAAAAGTAGACAAGACCTAGAAAGACAAAGTGGTCTGAGCAGGTCAGTAGCAGAGGAAGGACTGGATTCAAACCTTGCAGATTCCTGTGGTAGCTCTGTCTGCACTGTGCATGCAGTACAGCTGTGCATAAAGAAAATGACCCAACAGGAAACATTCCAGGTTTTCTGCACATAAATGATTGCTGCTTCAAAACCAATGGATGATGGATGCTGAAAATAGCAACTGAATCCTCATCTTCCGTGTATCAGTTGTCAGGCACACACTGACCCAAACAGCTAGTTAGGAAAGAGATTTGCAACAACTGTCATCCACTGCAAGCAGCCAAAGTGTGACTTCTTCCAAGAGGAAGGAAATCAGTAGGAAAAAAACAGTACTTCTTTGATGCGATCTTGTTGCACACAAACAAATGCACATGAAATTTGGCTCCCCTAAGTACTGTAAGGCTCAAAGAGCAAGAAACAGCTTCCTTGCTCAGTATTCATATCCAGGACAGCATTAGCTCTTTTTTAGATCTCTCGCAGGCAAGTTGTACATGTCGTTTTGAGTAAAAATTATTTTTAACGCCCTTCTCTCTCTGCTTCTGTGGTATTTTCTTGCTGACAGTCACCCACACTTCCAAAACCTGTGTTGCCATGTCCTTCCTCCTCTCCATCTCTGCTACTCTCCGTGTCAGCATCTGAATTATTCCCCTTCACTCGTCCCAACAGCAAGACACAGGAGCTCACAAGAGACACTATGGCCTCACTTACAGTTTGGGTGGCTGGAGCAGCAGCTCTTCTACAAGATAAAATGTTGCACTTGCAGAGAAAATTCAGTTATGACCGGGAGGGCACACAGCAAGCTTAGCAAGGGTGCTCAGAAATTTTAGAATCATATAATCATTAAGGTTGGAAAAATCCTCCAAGACCATCAACCTTCAACCAAATACTAGCAAAGCCACTAAACCATATCATGAAGTGCCACAAATATTCATTTTCTGAACACTTCCATGGATAGTGACATCATCCCTTCCCTGGGCAGCCTGTTCCAGGACTATTCTGAGCAATCACTCTAGTCACTAGAAGTCATTACACATCTTTGTGTGACCAAATATTGTTTTTACTTACCTGAATTGTTTTACTTTTTGGTAGAATTAGGATTTCATAAAAATTGGTTTTGACCTAAGTCTGTAGCAAGTTCCATTTTTTTTCTGCTAAAAAAATAAAATTAAAAAAATGCTTCCTGGAATCTGTCTGACATGTCAATGGCAAGGGCTGAGGATAAAGTCTAACTTTGTCCATCACAAATGTTTCCCAGCTGGATTTTAGGCCTTCTGTATATTCTATAAGAATTTTGCTTAACAGGAATCTGGGAAGGAAAAGTGCTGCACTATTTTTTAGTTTGGAATCCTCTGAGAAAATACTTCTTTTGTTTGATTCACAGGTGAGTGAGCAATCATCACAGAGAAATGTAAGAATTGGGTTTTATCTCAACTATATGTTAATATTTCTTGCTGCTTTTTCCACCAAGTTAAGCTTGCTTTGCTTTGTGTGTCCTCAGACTATTTCAGTGAAATGGCAGTACATCATCTTTAGTTAATGACTGTGTTGCTGGACTTCGGAGCTGACTCAGAATAAATTTTTGCAATCCTCAAGGAGGATTCCCTTGCCCTCCTTAGTATTGTTTAGTATCTGCCTTTAAATAGGGCTATGGCTACAATCACCTGTGACTGCATATCAGACAAGTTGGTAAGTTAAAGTAGGAAGATAGTAATGACTTTGAAGACAAGTGGCATCTGTTTGATTCCTTAGACCAGACTGATTTCAGTAAAGAAAAATTTAAAGCAGAAGTTGCTGTCTAAAAGGGGTATCTGCTGTAGTGTGTTAATATATTTGTGGAGCAATCTTTCATGCACATAACTGGGCAGCTTGTGGGGGCAGTTATAGTGCCTCCACCATATATAATGGACAATACTGCAAGAAAAAATACCCAAGAATTCTAGTTTCTTGCCATACAAAATAGTCTTTTAAGGCCTCAGCATAAATATTTGTAAGATACCAAAATATGCTTAACTTAAATTGAAAATGTTTATCCTGTACAACATTATTAAAAAAAAAAAAAACCCAGACCCAAACAACCCACCCCACAAATCTGCTAACGTGATATCTTTTGGGTAGGAAAAGTGACACAGGGTGTACAACTGATGTGTGTCAGAACATTAGTTTTATGCATTTATGCATCTTATGGTGGGGCAGAAGGAAGGGGGACACTTCTTGGAGACAGAAGAATTTTGGGTGGGCAGAAATTTTACAGTGGATAGCTTGGAGCATGGCGCAGCCTGTGCTTGGCAATTCTGTGGATAATGAAAGCCACGGTAGGTGTGACTGTTCTGTGAATCTCTCTTGATTCTTAAAGTGAACAACATAAATTCTTACAGTGAATAATATGAACATGACCGGTGATAGCTGGATCTGGGATTGTTTGGGTTTTATCCCTCTCATTCTTCAATATGAGTTCTAAAGATAGTAAAAAGGTTAAATTGACCACTGTGTACATGCATATACCAATTTGTTTTCACTAATTATGTTTTGAATAACACTTTTCAGTTAATCCAGTAAAACTCTAAGTTTAGAGCAGACCTAGGTTAATGAAGGGGGGATTTGGTGCTTAAATAAAAGGCTTGAAAAAAGGAATGTACACACAAAAAACTTGGCACAATTCTTCATCCTCCCTCCCCCTTAAAAAAGGAGAGTGTCTATGTTATCACAGGTGCCATCTCAGAGGTGTCTACTGGTTAGGTGTAAATGACCCCACAGTGGCCCAAACCAACAGGAAAAACACTGTTTTGTGGGATTACTTTTCAGTCAGTTTAGCTGAAAATTAACTGGGGCACGAGTGACCCAGCTGGCAGCAGCCAGCTGCACCTCAACCCAGCTGTGCTGTGAAATCACAGTACTGGGTGGGAAATCCAGCTTTGCTGGCCATGCCTAAGTGGGACATTCTTCCTGAGCAGCCAGGTGAGGCAGGCAGACCACACTTTGTTACAGAGCTGACGAGAGAAAGCAGTAATTACATGAACACGAGATCTGTTACCTGACCAGTGTTGTAAGATGAATCTAAGGTGTCGTGCGGAGCGAGGCAGTCCATTAATTTTCCATTCCGGCGGCAGCCCAGGTGCACCAGGTCTCGGCAGTGAGCATGGCAGGTGTACTTGCAATCTTAAAAACCCACACACAGATGGCAGGAAAAAAAAAAGAAAAAAAAAAGGGGAAAAAAAAAAAAAAAAAAAAAAAAAAAAAAAAAAAAAAAAAAAAAAAAGAAGAAATGAAAACGGTATTTAGAAATGAGGTTTCTGCAGGCAGAACTTAGGAGTGAGACACATCCTGATTTGCTATGTGACCTCAGAGAAATAAGCACATCTCAAGTGAATTTCCCCACCCGGATCAAAGATAATAATAGCTACACAGTGCTGGAGATGTAAATTCACCGGAGCGAAGGCGACAGTGCAGCGCACCTCCCAGTGTCACACTGACAGGCCTGCAGTGGAGCAGGTCTTTACTTAGATCAGGGCTGCCTCAGTGAGATGGTCTTGCAAAAGGTCCGCGCCACAAACTAGCTATTAGCTGTTGCAATGTAAGCACAAAAGGGGCAGTTCTCAGAAAAGACACAACACTTTTGACTTACAGACAAAAAATTCTACCCAAATAGTATTACTGCGACATGGTTTTTCATGTTTTAAGCTCTAGGTGCTCATAAGAATATGCATATGAATATTGAAAGCAGAATGAGTGGCTTATCTGAACCTGGTAAATCACATAGTTGCCTTCACTAACAATTCAGAAATTTCACTTGCTGGCTATCAAAGTCAACAAAGACAGCAATTAGAAATCTAAATTCATTATAACAGAGGCAGAAGGCCCCATCTCTAGTAAGAAATAGATGATTCATATGCCCTCTAATCTCAAAGAAAGAATCACTTTAAGAGTATTTGCAAAAACAGGCTGTATTTGCTTTGAAGCCCTGTTGTGTTTGCTGGTTTTCTGTGTAAGCTGGTGATGCCATCTTTGTCTAGAACTGAATGTCACTTTCTATTTTTAGGTTTTAAATTGCTTATAATTTTGCCCAAGAGCAACCACTTGTACTTCAAGTTTCTATGCTGGGGAACATCATGCTGTTTGTTTTAGAACATTTCAGCTAAAACAATTCAGCCATTTCCAAGAATGACTTTTGGAGGAAATGCTTTCATTTTTTCTAACTAAACTGTGCTTTTTTTTCCATTGTTGTTACGAAGCTTTACACTTTCAAGATTTATAGCAAAAGATGAATTCTGGATGGGCTTTTCTGTTCCCTTATCAGTCTCTCAAAAACTTCAGTTTCCCATATGTTTGATTAAATTCCCATTGCAGTTCCTGAAAAATAAATTCTTTAACTTTCCCATTTCCCATTAATGCAGAGCAAGACAGCAGCGTGTTCCCTGAAATGCTGTTCCTCTTGGCTAGGGACTGGATCTTTAATGTAAGATCCCTGTAACATCACATCATTCAAAAGTAAAAATTATGATGTGAATAAGGTGTAAACCTGCAATCACATTCCTGTGCCTGATACACAATTTATGCTACACTTGCATTAAGGCAAGATTAATTGTATTTATTTGGCACAAAGTTAACCTGTCAAAACCTTTTCAACACCAGCAACCCAGCATAGTGAGTCCGTCCTGGATCAGCACTCCGAGGCAGATAACTGGGATATTTCTGATCTTAAAACAGACTGACTACATCACAACAACTATATCACAACAAGATCACTGTATCTCAAGTCACACTCCTCTTGACACATCAGCAAATAGCTTCCAGCTAATTATGGGTTACAAAGGACCCTGTTGCAGTATAAATCAAAGCACTGAAAAAAGACTCAAACTCTCTAAAACGGTCACTGTATTTAATGCAGAATTTGAAAAACATGAAGCAAAACAGGCAGAAGACTACGGGGAAAAATAAAAAATAATGGTTAAGGCAGCTGTATGGTGCCCAGGAGAAATGATAGCTGTCCCTACATCCCTGTGTGATGCTGGCAGGCCATGTCAGGCTTGCTCCAGTTGCTGTCCAATTTCTCCTGGGTTCTGCATTTGAGTTCCTTTATCCAATTGTCAGTAAACATGGAGTATTTCCAACTGCAACTGAAGTCGGGGAGAACTGTGCTTTTGACTCAAAAGAGGTTTTTGCAGGGCTCTGTTTTATGCTTATGCAGCTGGGATTATTTTTCAGATGACTCAGGCACCTCATGAAATTCTGGAGGAGACAGAACATTCATTTCCATGGACCCCTTGAGAAGAGAAGGGTTTTGTCTTTGGGAAGGGACCCTGTAAGATGCAGTGGAAAAGCCAACAGGAATAAATAAAATTTGGAGCCATTGTTCATCAGGTGAAGGAACAGGTAGCTCCAAATCCAGGATGGGAGCATTTAATTAAAAATTACATTATAATGCATGAAGAAGATCAAATGAAATTAATATCTGAATTTTTTTCCCTTAATTTCAGTGTTCTTTACTTTGCAAGTTCATTTACCTTCTTTAGAAAAAATGCTTATGAGATTGCACTGTATGTCCACCTTTCAATTCTCCCCCTGTAGTTCTGACAAAGCTGACCATTTCAATGACATATGGTCTAAAAGCTAATTAAGTTTTATGAAAATTATCTCCTGGCTAAAGGAGGGAGACCCAAACTAGCACCCACACTCGGGGCAAAGCTGGCAAAATTCAGCCATTACACCATTGTCTGGCAATGCATGGACAACCAGCTACTGCACATCACCTGTGTGGTGAGGAGGTTATGGGGAATGGGGCACAAATCTGTAGGGCACCAGGGTTCGCTCATTTCCCAAATTCCTATGACTATGCAAATGCATGTACTGAGCATGCACCCATTCACAAACAGTATTAGGAAAAAATCTGTTAGCTAAACAGTGTTCTGAAGCAGGATTACTTATTAAGTTAGGAAACATTATCTCTCCAAGCTATTTTGTTTGTCATTTATATTAATTTTAATTTGTGAGTCCATAATGCCATTTGCAAGACAAGCCCATAATTTCCACCTGGCTATTATAGGCATAGTTACAAAAAGTCTGCAAGCTTTGTCTCTAATAAATCTTCATCTCCAAAATTCTTCCAATCTTAAGCTAGATTTTAACATACTGTTTATAAGTTTATAAGTTTAATAAGAAAGATCAGAAAAAGGATGGGTTTTTTCCTAAAACAGTGGATCTATGTATAATCTTTTTTTCATATGTGTTTTAGCTTTAAATACATTATTTCATTCCAATTGTGGCATACAATGTTTCACAAAGGTCTAGACAGCATCAAATTTTAAAAATACCTTTTTCTGGTAATCCTTTACTGGAGCACTCCCAAAATTTCCATGAGTTCAAAAAGTAGCAATAATTCTGGAAAGACTGGTTTGGTCATTAGATCATGGATTGCCGTATCATTTCTGCTTGGAAAGCAATCAGAACCTGGTGCTCTTTCCTGATGTGGTCTGAAATGAATCCTGTTCTTTGAAATCAGAGCTCTGGGGGCTTTAACTTAGCACATCTGATAAAAGCATTCACTGACACCTAGAAAAGCTAATAGTTTTGTTTTACTGATGCTCAGACTGTCATGTACGCTGACTTCATTTATGAAAGTGATGCATAAATGCATACTGAAAATGCATAACTGTCCTGAATTATTAGGAAATGCAAAGTATCTGTTTATTAAACTTATAAGTATTATGCTTTAGAAGTTTCGTTGTCAAATACTGAGACATAATGAAGTACCTTATGATTTATTATTCTACAGAAACAATGGCTTGATTGGAGTCATAGAAAAAAATAACTTATACTATTGCAAGGAATCAATGCTACTCCTATCCCGCCCTCATAGGGGTGAACTGTAAGGCTTCAACATGTTCATTTTATATGAATGGACCCTACCTGATGTTTGGGTTTTCTTCACCCAAAACTTGATTTTGCCTGAAAGCTTGTAAATAGCTGTTCCCATAACCGATTTACTCCAGGGCAGTGCAGCAGAAAGCAAGTGAAAGAACAGGCAGGAACCCAACGGATGCTCCAACATCAGACCCTAGTAACTAAGTATTGCTCAAACAGGCAGAGGCAGGCAGAAGCTCAATAGCAAAATCTCTCTATCCTGCTCTGGTCTCTTGTATGAACGAAATGTGTGATTTCATTTCTGTGATGGCCCAGACAAATTTAACTTCCAAATGGATATGCAGAATGTATGTTGTGCCTGAGCAACTGAAGCACATGGAAAGCTCAAAGCCAAATTTGTATTACCTTTGCATTATTTATCAACCACAGTAAGACTGAAGAAGTCTTCATAAAGTGGGAGGAGGATATACAACTTGATCCTGCTACTGTGTTGGGACGTTAGCAAGTAAAATCACCTGTGGCTTGGTTCCCAGCAGTCAGAAGAGTTTATTGCTGTGCTTGCTCTATGGAAAGTATGCCTGTAAAGCTTTTCGGAAAAATTATTCAAACTATGTAAGGTGCTTAGTGCTTGAATTTTTAATCCATTTTCAGCCAGCAGGTAACAAAAGGAAGGAGAATGAAGTTCAGCAATATTTCTCCTGCAAGGAAGAACTGAACTGTGTTATTTCTACAATACATTGATATCAGCATGTCACATTTCAGTTTTTGCTTAATAGATGTTGTTCTCTTTTTTGCTGATGCTCAAATGTCTGCATTCTAGTTTGATGCTAAAGTTGCTACAAAGATCTTTTTCAACAGTTTCACTTGAATCTGTAACGGAATGAGAAACCTATTTGAATGAACAGCCTTCAGAAAGCTCTAAGCACAGCTACTAGGAGGTGGAGATCTGCTGTTCTATCTCTATGAAATACTCTTTATTTCTGCTTGTTTGTTTATCTGTTAGCCACACTTAACATCAGTCTGAGAGTAAAATAAAGTTTTAACCATATTTTCCAATTAGTGATTTTTAAGGGATCACTATTATTACAGGTAAGAGAGGCTTTCTGAGGTCCTTATGGCCATCCTTTCCCTCGAGGGATCTTTGTGTGTATTTTGTGCTCCTTCCCCATTGTGGAGCTACACAAGGCTTAGGTCAGATTGAAGTCCAGCAAAGCCCAAATCTTCCAAACTCCTGTAAAGCTGCGACTGTCCACAAGTACCACTTAAGGTCTTCTACTGTGTCTCTGTAGACTCTGCTCTCAATAGGTACAATGGCCATTCACAGCCACAGGTCATGAGGCCCTTTGCGGGATACACACTTCCCATAGACAGGATCCTCTATCATTTTCCCAAGGACAGAAAGACCATGAACTGGCTTAACTTGCTGTCTAGGGAAACTCTCCAAGAAGCACTTGAACTGCAACCCTATCTGGTGCCACAGCTCTATTCAGGGTCAGGAACCCTGGCCTGCAAACAGGATAAGCTCCTGTAACAGTCTCTATTAGGAGCTACTCACGGTGATTGAGATAAAATTAACCAGAGAGCCTACGGCACAGACCTGCAACATGATGAGTTCATATATTTGGACCTCAGCAGAAGACAAGTGCTTTAATCAAACAGTCCAGGATCCAACACAAATGCTTGTGGTGTTTTTGTTTGCCAAGTGTCTTACCAAGCTGGAATTTGGGTACTGCACAAAACAATTGCTGTATTACTCACCAGTTTCAGATTCAGAGTTTTTAGATAACAGTTTGTCTATCATCTAGGCAGGCAACAACCTGACTCTGCCACATGCGAAGGACGTTGCATGTGCAAAGCAGGAGGGAGTGATCAGCCTTTTGGTGAGAAGAAAACACTTCCCTGAGTGAATCACTAACAGAGAACTCCAAGGGAGGCCCAAAGGAGAAAAGGAGATATAAAAATCAACAACCTGCATGAACCTGGGACTGTTTGATGTCCTTGCCACTTGGGAACTCAGGGACCATATTTCTGATTTCATGCACCAGATGGCAACTAATTGGTTAATACATAAATTCAGCTTCCCAACTGCAAAACAGGAAAGAATGACAGATATTTTAGATTAAACTAAAATCCTAAACTGGATTTATTTTTTCAGTTTCTGCTGCTGGTAACTTTATAAATCTCAGAAATACTGCCATCTATTTTGGAGCCTTTAAATACTTTTTTTTTTTGTATGAACTAATGTTAACCTGGTTTGTGGCAGATGGTTTGCTAGGTAACGTAAACACCAGGACACGCATTCTGTGTCATGGTCATCCTTAGCCGGGGGGAGGTGGTGAGGCAGGCTGGCCAGGACTGCCATTCCAGGGCAGCCCACCAGCCTTTCCGAGAAGTGGAAGGAGACATTGCCATCTAGCTGCATGCTGAAAAACTGGGATGTAGGTGTTTGCATGGATGAAGCATCTCCAAGAGACCACTGTCAGCCAGATAAGGTTGCTGGCAGCTGCCACAGAGAAGGTCCCTGACTGAGGGAGGGTTCTCCACTCTTGGTGCCAGTGACTGTAAAAACCACGAGAAAGGTTAGTGATTCAGCTACTGAAATCTACGCTGGCTCTCATATGCTTAAATGTCTCTGAGCACCTGGCCCTAAGTGACATCGGAGCATAAATCCCACTGATTTACTCTGGAGTATTAAAGAATTAAAATCAATTTAATTGGTTAGTAAAGCTCGTTTGTATTTTTATCAATGTGACAATAATCAAGTCTTCTCCCTCCTTCCAGCACTTACCAACAGGATCCAGCTAAGACTTGTCACAGGAGACTCTTGCACAAACCTGGGATCCTACATAACCAGCCCATAAACAGGCTTCTGCTCCTGAAAACTACTACACCTCTTTTGGCCAGATACTGCTCTCCTGTTTAGAGTCACCACTCCCACAGAAACAGAACACCCAGGTTCACCCAGGTTTTCAGACCAGCCTGAAAATCTGTTTGCAAACAAGGCTGAAAATATTTACCTCATTCAGTTGAGGTATGGGTTAAAACATAAATTTGCAATAGTGGAAATACTTTAAAAACAAAAGCCCAAGACAAGAAAATTCAAGTTTAGGTTATATTTACTTTTCACAATCTCCTTTATCTGTTTCAGCATCACACCTAGCTGGAGAGCTGGACCACATCCCCTCCTCAGGCTATACCATGGCTATCATGATTTTGGGAGTTCTTAGATATGCCAGTTTCTGGGAAGCAGACTGAGAGATACACGGCTGAGCTCCCCCTCCCCAGGAAGTCTTACAGCCTCCTCCATGTAAGGGCTTCCCTGGAGCTACCTGGGCACAAAATGCCAGAGTGTGACGGAAAGGAGAGGCCTCGTTACTCCTTTAGGCCTCTTGATACATACACATCTATGGGATTCTTTAGTTCTTTTAACTTCCAGGCTACAGCCTAAGAAGCAACTTCCTTGGGCTGATTACATTGCCTTTTCCTTGAGCTTTGAGACTAAACATGAAATAATGAAACTGAGAAAAGAGGGTTTCAAGCAAGCAAGCTTCTCCTCCCCATGTATCTGGCTAGTTTTCTGAGGTCCCTTTTTAAGGACTCTGTCATCTGACGAAAACCTTAAGATAACCTTAAGATTTGCTGGATTTTTAAAATACCCTGTCTTATATTTGTTCCTACTGTCTGCCGGAGCTCCACACATGAGGATGGTGAGACCTGGTAAGACTAAGAAATCATAACCACACTTGACAGCAAAGGCGAAGGGAATGACTAAGTGCTCAGCTCCTGCTAACACCTTTCCAGAGAAGAGACCTCAGAGACACAACTGCTCGTTATGGCCAGCAGACAGAGCCTATGGCTCCTACTTCTCCATGCCAGATAGGGGTGGGGAGGCCAAATTCCTCTGTGCAGTAACTTTGAACAACCAATTAGAGATGAAACTTGGCAGATACCTTGAGGTATCACCATGTCTATCCTTTCATGACAAACTTCAGAGAGTGCTTTTTGTACACTTGGCCCAGTAAACCACACGCCCATCCCACATAGGCTCACAGGCTACAGAAAATCTGATTGACCTGGATAGTGACAGGTTTCACTGACCACATGTACCAGTGACAAAACCAGGATATCACGTAGGAACTATATTTCTTCTTCAGTTCAAGAGCAAACAGATTGCATTTCTGGAACAGAAAACAAATCTTATTCTTCGTTTCTGAACTGCAGTGAAGTTATGCCACACACACAAAAAAGTGCCCTGTAGATAAAACCCTAGATTTGACCTGCTCTAGATATCAGCTTACAATAATTTATTAGCATTTGATTTCCTACAGAACTATTGATTTTAAGCTTACTTGTGCAAGACTGCCGTAGTTGTTAGGTATCTCTACAAATCATTAAGCAGCACGGGGGAAAAGCAGAGGGCTGAGTCCCTGGCCAGCATCCAGCTGTGCCACATGCAGCCCCCAGAGTCAGGCTGGAGGGACAGATACCAGCAGCTCCCCAACGAGTTCTGGCTGCTCCACCTTTTCCCACCTGCTTCATAAGGCCAGGCAGCCAGAGGGGTGTCTTGTCATTGCACTGAGCTACACTTGCAGCAGCAGTGTAGCAGCAGAGTGGCTAGGATGGTAAAATGGCAGCTATGGCCCTTTTCCTCTGACAAACCTGTCCACAGGCATTTGAATCCCAGCTACCAACCTAATCCACCAGACCCAGTAAATTCTACCAGTAGTCTAAAAGCAGCTCAGGTTGTCTTCAAATTAAGTTTTCATATGGAAACCACAAATTGCAGCAGCCCAGAGGACATGCTGAATTCCCAACTTCTGAGGGAACAGAGCCTGAATGTGAATGGGGATGTGGGTCTACACAGATTCTCACACCTGGTTTTCCTTTTGTGGTGGCTTCATAAAATGCATTTGAAATCCACTTTTGACAGAATCACATATTATATTCAATAAACACCTGGCTCAGGAACACATTGCTGCATACGATTCTGCACTGCAAATGTGATGGAAAGAAATAGCAGAATTTATGTTTAAAAAGTCAAAAATTGGTTCAAAGTATTTATGAAGTTCCACTATGTGTCATGCTGGTATCTTGGGACTTCCACTTGCTTTGACTGTTATCCCCTTTCCAACGTCAAAAACCTAAACAAATGGGTAGAATATCCCTCCCACATAAAAAACCAAAAGTGAGCTTTCACTTTTGTATGCAAATCCAATAAAAATACTGCTTTTTGAAAGCGTTTACTCTAGTGCCCTCTATTGCTGAATCCCCAAAATAGCCAGCATTTCAGATACTTACAAAGCAGCACTTCATTTTGTTTCCCTTCAGGAGAAACACAACAAAAACACAAGAACAGGAAAGAAAAGTATAGTTTAGGTCTGTCTGTCCGTACACTCCCAGAACTGTGAGTTCGTGACCAGACCTGAGTTACCAAACTCCCCCTTCTTGATGGGATTAGTAACAAACAAAGAGGTCAAATTCACAGAGGAGATGGATCATAGAAAAACAGTTCTGAGAACTCAGAAGAGCTCCCTGCTTTACCTGGCCACAACACTGGGAGTGGGAGTTAATTCTGAATAGCTGCTGAAGGATCAATGATCACTCCATTAGAGGAGTTAAACAGCAGTTATATCCTAGCAGGACAGAAGCCAGACCTTTAACTGACAGATCACATAAAATTTCAAAGCTTGGACTTCCTGCCAAACAAAACCTGCAGTCTCTTCTGTTTAAATGTGAGGTGAGAAAAAAGTTGAACCAAACCCATCAGATTAAATGAAGCTTAATACAAAAATAGTTGCACTTGGGCAGATCACCTCTAACACCGGGTACAGCTCAATTCTAAACATGCTTTTGTATGCTGCATCCAAGCTTGGTCTATGTTTACATACCAAGCTCTAATGTTACATTATCTCTTTAAAACAGGTAATTCCACACTACTAATTTATTAATGTTACTCTTCATAAATGACCAACCCACAGCTTTTATTTCAGGTGTTGTAGGTCATCATGCCAGCCCCGACAGTGGATCTTGAAGTAGCTGTACTGGAGAGGTGCTTAGTTTAATGTACAACAATTGGTCATTGTCTTTTCTTCCCCTTGTCTTCCTACTAGCGCTGAGGGCAGCAAAGAGGTGCAGCAGAGAGAAACAGCATCTTTCAACTGCTTTTTCTTGACATTGGCAAAAGAAACAAGAAATGTAGCAGAAGTAAAGTGAGATCTTCTGAAATCGTTCAGAAGAAGAAGCCCGCAATAGACATAGAGGGTACTAGCAACTATCTCCTGGGGATACTCACATTCTGCATGTCTTACATTCACTTTGGTAACCTTCATCCATGCAGCAATTGAGCCCATGAGATGTAATTCAATCTCTGGACAGACTTTTTTTCTTATATTTATCACAGACTTACGAAAATTCTTAATAACTTTACAGGTACAAATCAGGATTTTCCTTTGGATGAGAGGCAGATTAGACAGAGATTTGTCTTGTCTAATTTAAAACTGGTAGAACCAAGGAAAAAGAAATTTACTGGGATGACACCATATCCATCTCATTTAAGTATCTGAGAAATGGAATAAATCAACACATGATGCAATTTGCAAAAGCCACATGACTGGCTGTGAATGAAAACCACCATACAGACAAACATGCTGTGGACTATTGGACACTAACAGAATGCACCTCCCTTGGAAAAATTCAGACTCACAAGTAACAGAAAAACTAAACAATTATTTAATGGGTGGAGAATTACACAGGAATCAACAACAGCAAGAGAGGCATTCCTATTCCCTAGGTTTCATCAGTACTGCACTTGAAAAAGACAAGAACAGATGGACTGAGTTAGACCAAATACCTACCTAGGCCAGTAGCCTGTCTTGGGAAGAGCCTGCCAGAAGACGTTTAGGGAACACATATGCAAGAAAAAGGGCACCTTAGGAGTGACATTTCCCCCTTTCTATTCTCTCTATGCCTTTCTATTCTCTGGCAATCTGCAACTTAAAACAAATAAACAAACCAGAGGCTGGTTTTGCACCTTTTTATTTAATATCCCTTGATAATTCTTTCCTCCATGAATTTATCTAATCCCTTCTTGAAAAAATACCAGTCTTCTAGTTTCTAAACATCCTGTGCCAGTCAGTTCCACTACTGAGTTATGTACTTGCATGTGTACCCGAAAGAGTTGCTTGCTTGGCCATTTCATGATGTGGCCCTGGCTTTTACACTATGAGAAATGGTAAATAACTCTTCTGTTTGCAATTCTCCACACTGCTCTTATTAGTAGGAAAATATATTCTATTGAAGCTGCCTCTTACCAAGGGAAGAAGCCCTGTAGGAGTTTACTAACCTGTCTGATAATTCAAAATGTTCGCTTTTATCTTCAAATACTATTACACCCTTTTTAAGAGGGCAGGATGACCAAACTGCTTCATATGACGTGCAGGCACAGCACAGTTTTCTGGCGTTTTACTTTAATTTTTGAACATTGAGATAAGTCTCTTCAGAGAACTGTCCACCTGACTAATTCTGTTTTCTGAGTGGTAAAAATTAAAGTAGAAGCCACTGCTCTGCATCTGCAGTCAGCATTCTCCCCACATGGTTTAGATCATATTCATCCACACTGAGCTATGTTTTACTGTCCTGTTGCTCAGTACAATGTGTTTCTTCTACTGCGTTCTGCAGTTCACTTTAAGTGATCCTGATGACCTGGCAACACTGACGTCCCACACCCATCTTTTTCATTTTGTTAACAGATGTTTTTATATTACAGATGCTGACACGGTTTATTTTCTAACTAGGTAAGTGGACTTTTAAGCAAATCATACAAGACAAATTACATATATATAATTAAAATGAAAAGAGATACGAAAAGCACATGTAGAGATGCTCTTGAAAAGGAGACTAGAAACTAAAATCATGCTTTCACAACACAAAGGATCTTTTCATGGCACACTTTCATCAATAATCCATGTGTTCTTAAACAAACATTGGACATAGGCTCTTAAATGATTATCAAAAACATTCAAATCAAATGGGCTGAAATATCTGAAGCAGATTAACAAATATGAATTGAAAGGTCTGCACCCTGATGGTCTGATGGTAAAATGCCATAATCTCCTATCTGCTTCCAGTCTTCTGCAGCATCCCACCCATCTCTAGCACTATGTAAATCATATCCATGAAATAGATGTTCAGGAAACAAAGGGCAGTCTGAAGAAGTTAGACCTGAAGTCCTGGTTACCCACCCCAGCAGGTCTCAGCAAGATGAGACTTTCTGTTGCTGGATCCATGCTGCAGAACAGCCACCTGCAGTCATAATCTCATTTTGTCTGCTACTGCATTAAGTTTAAATAGAACTGATTTATATCCAAGCTGGCTTCCACTGAGACAGTGTCCTTCCGCTCCCTCTCCCAAAAACAGCTAATTAAGCCTTCAGATTATATTCCCTTGGGGGCAACCATCTTGTCCATACATGTGAGCTTGAATGCTTCAGAGCTACAGTTCCCAAATGTCTCCACACTCTATTTATCATCTGTGTTAGGCCAAAACTCTGTCCATCATTCCCCATTCTCCCTCTGAGTACCCCTCTGCAAGCTTGGCCTGCAAGGGCCGCACTGAACCCAGATACTGCAAGGGCTTCAGTGAACTGTGGGGATGACCAGGGGAACTTTTGTCTGCTAAAAACACAGGAGACTCATAGGTGCTCACTGGCAAGTTACAGTATCCATGCAGGAGACACAGATCTGACCATAGGGACTGCACAGGTGTGACACACCACTGCCCTGAGGGAGACAGGGAGGCAAATGTCGCTGTGAGCGGCACTGACGACGAGGAGTGGCACGACAAGTTCAGAAGGAAAGCAGTTTTGATCTTAATTAATTAATTAATTAATCATTTTTATAACAGGGTTCACAAAGAGTGTGTTGAATGGCATAAGACAATTGGGTGCTTGGCCATCCACCCCTTGAGGGGATTGGTCAAGCTCTAAGACACTTATTCCAAAATATCAGAAAGCTAGAACCATAAGAATCTTGCATAACAAACCCAGGTGCAAGATAATGAGTTAGTTTACAAAACCCATAGCAGTGTTTTTCATAGCTTCTGTGAGAACTGCAAAGTTCTCACAGAACGCTGCAGAAAAGCTGAAAGATTTCTCTACCAAAGCTTTTCAGCATCCACAGGCAATGGCTTTCACCAACTGGCTTTTGACGGAACACTGAAATACAGTGACATTATCTGTTCATTAGTTTCCCAGCTATGTAGTCTCCCAAATGAAGGTATGCTGCCTCTACATACCCAAACTATTCCCAGAATAATCCAGTTAAAGAGGTCACAGAAGGACATGGGCACCTACAGCATAAGCCATCATATGTCAGTTGGCCAAATATGAAAAAAAAAGTTAATTTACAAATATTTTAACCTAAGCCAGTCTAAGTTGACATACTGAGCTAACATTGTCCTCCCATCCCATATGTGTTATAGATCTATTTTGTCAGCTGGATATATTTTGGAGAGAGAGCTGAAAGGTTGACTTTTCGTACTGTATGATCAGTTAAAGCTTTATATGTTAATTATTTGAGGAGGTAGCAAGTTTAAAGCATATCATCATATCCACGTAAAGATTTCCACTTATTTTCCGTAACACATACTCTTAACATAAATGTAATTTTGTATTGGGTGCTTGACCATTCTGACCAAAAGTCCTTTGAAATCAATAAAAATATTCCAACTTTAATATTACAGAGGGACTAATGGAATAACTCAATAGAGCAGAAAAGTTGCAAAAAATGTCACCAACAGCAAAGGGTAAAATTCAACTTCCAGCTGCCTGAAATACAGTTAGTTTAAGATTTTGTCAATAAATTCTCACTTTCTGCCCTCTGAAAGAACCTTCCAATGTACCTAGTAGAAACAGTAGCTCAAAATGATGAGAACTCTCACTAGACGAGTGCTAAGAATAAAGTTCTTCATAAGCCAGCAGAATCTGGCAACAAACATGGCACAAAATCACCTGCCTCGGACAGACTTGATTTCTGCAGTGATTTATTTATTATAAAGGCTGCAGAAGAAGAAGGGTTTGCCACTGGGGAAGTTCTGCAAAGTAAAAAAAAGAAAAAACAAAAAACAAAAAGACAGCAAGCATTATGCTTTTTATGTTTTCCACAGGATATTATGGGATTCTTTCCTGAGCAAGTCTAAAATCTGGTTTTGTTTTGTGTAAGCCTGAAAAATAACATAAAGGTTTAAATCAATGCAGATCATACAATGATCTCTTCCAGGGGGGTGCATTAGTTGCTTAAGGAGAAACTGCATGACATAGTAACAATTGTGAGATCTGAGCCCCAAAATTATCTCAGACTAATCCCTAATTGTTCAAAATTATCTTAAAGCCTGAAGCAAGAAGATTTATGTGTCTTTTCAAAGCTTTTATTGTAGCTTCAATTATCATAATATTAAATATTCTTATTTTTCCAGACCCTCTTTAAATCTTGTTACATTCCTGACCTCAGCAGCATCCTCTAGTAATGAGCTCTACAATTTAATTACATGCTGAATTAAAAATAATTTTGAAAAATCCTTTTATCTGCTTTACATTTGTCACCCCTCACCTTATTCCTCTGCTCTGAGAAAACAAGAGTTTTGAGACAGAAACAGCAAGACTTTCTTGTCCATTTTGAATTTTTGTGTCACTGCTTTCTATAGTCCTACCATGGCCCTCCATTATGTTTTTTCTAATTCTTTTGTCTTTCAATATCTCTCCCCGTACATACGTACTTTATCATGATAAAACTTAAAACTTCTAGTCACATGATGTGCCAACATAAATTCCCCTAAGATATTGTAGGAAAAAAATTCAAACATATTTCAAAGAAATAAAGGCTCCAGAACCCTAAACATCACATCCCTCCGTTTAAACCTCTTATAAAATGTTATGTGTTTGATTAAACTAAATGCAGTTAAAAGGTTATCAGTTACATTTAATATATTCTGAACCATGTCTAAGTTATTTTTTTAATCCTTCAGTAAGTAATTTAATCAAAATCAGCTACCAAAGAGCACCTGCAAATTTTCTTCCTTCCTTTAGAGCTCAGAAAGGAGCACATTAGCTGTAGGCAAAAGTCTGTGGTCAACAATCCCAAAGTATCCATCCAAGGACAGGATGAAAAGCTAAGAATTTTTAGGAACAGCAACCTAATTATGCTTTGACAGCCCTTTCTAAAATTGTGTCAAATGCACCTTTCTGAACACAGTGACCTACAACAGTACCAAATTCACTGTTAGAAACTAATTTTGTGCTTTGGCAGATTTTGTTTCTGGGTCAAGCAGAGAGGACAAGGCATCCTGAGACACGGAGTGACAGAAGCAGAACAAAAGCAACAAGTCTGAGGGTACCATGCAGAGGCACAGTGCCCATCTCTTGGTTCACATGATGAATGATATCACACAAAATCAATGACAAAGCATAATAGAAATAATGAAATTTTCTCTTTTGCTGTTGTTAAAATGTTTATTTATCTATTAAAGCACAAGCGGTTAAAAACTATCAGTAAGTACTACCGAAAGCTTTAATTTTAACTGGGTTATTCATCTGTGGAACAAGCCTAGCGACGCAGAATTGTTCTGCTGGGTCATCCTGGGTCCTGGCCCATCCTGAATAAAAAAATCTGTAAGTGCCAATCCTGGAGTAAAACCCATCAGAAAGACAGAGGCAGAGAAAAAGTTGGGATTCTAGCATGCTGGAGGCAAGGGTAAATCTGTGTGTACCAAGGGATGGTACTGCTCAGGGTAGGCTTATGGGTTGAACAACTCTCTCAGAAGGACAGAAGGGCAACTTGGTAAAGAATTACCAAAATGTGGTGTTTCGGAGTTGAGGAAGCATGTGGGTAATTTTGTAATTCATCAAAAACTAAAGGGAAATTACGGACACTGAAGAAAAAGGCAGAAATGTTTGTGGACTTCAGGGTAGCTAAGGTTTCGTGCCACTTGCTGTCTTTGCACAGACTAAAGAGCAATCAGGAGCTGTATCTCCTCCCCTGTGAGAGGACCATCAGGACTTCAGCTTCCAGTTTATGAGACTGGCTTCTCCAAACTTACAAGAATTTTGAGTTGAATTTCCACACTGAGATTTTTTCTGCTTGGACTCAACCTTCTGTGAAAATGACACATTTCCATCAAACCCACAATTTTGTGACAAGTATCTCATTGCACAGGTAGCGATATATAGAGCACTTCAGACACTATTTACAAATTCAGTTGAAAAGAGATGCTAAAATGTACCTTAAAATGATAGTAAAAAGGCAAATCTTATTCAAACCACTAGATGTAGAGGGAGAAGGAAGGCAACCCACAAAAAGTATTATTTTTAAAGCACTCAGAGTTCACCTTGTTTCTTGTTACAAGTCATGGATGCAATTATTTTTTTGCAGTACTGGGGGAAAAGATAACTGGCATGCAAACATTTTCACATGCATGTAACCCAGCTAGCAATTAAAGATCTTCATAACATTTATTGATAGTTTTTACAGTAATAAAAGAGATGCAGGAATGATCTGATATGTTATGAGCCTCAGGATGACTTGATGTATTAGGAGGACTTGAGATTCAAAGAGAGGTTAATCAAACTCTAGGTTCATCAAGGAAAGTTTCATACAGACTTCAATGTACTGGGATTTCCTTCTGAATATTTGAAATCTGTGGACTCCTTCACACGGGAAGAAGTCATGTGTCATTTAGACATGGGGCCTAACAATGTTTCTGTGACAGATTTCGGATGGTACAACCCCTTTCAAGCGTCACAGATCTGTTATCTGAAGTACAACACTAAACTGCTCAGCTGTAGAACTGACCCAAATTCTATCCCATGCACATTTGCTACTAATGTTGCAGAATTGACAAGTTCACCATTCTGTTCCAAAGAGTCCCAATCAAAAGAAAACTGACCTTGTACCATTAGTCCTTTAAGAAGAACAGAAAGAACGGCTTCCTACGCTATGGCAGTGCATGTTCTTCCAAAGCCCTGAGAACATGCCTCAGCCCCAGCCTTGACAGACCATGCTAAAGGGACAAAACTGTATCTGGGCTTCAAGGGTGTTTATGAGAGTGTTAACCTGAGAGATGCCAACACTTTTCTGCCAGGCCTGGACAAGGATCAGAGCACTGAGTTGTTGTGAAGAGCAATGCCTTTTACTAACTGGTGAGCTGAGCTGTACTATATTTCAGCTGATAAAATGGAAGAGAAGGCCAGTGCATCACTGGTGAACACAAGCCTCCCTAAGCTGCCCATCACTTTGTGTGAACACTGGTACAATGAGTTAAAGTCTTTAGTCAGTTCAGTCCTTGCACAGCCTTCTAGATCAATTAACAGCTCAAGGCAATTCCAAATAATTTTCAGGCAGTTATCTGAGTCATATTAGAGCTCCTATATACATTCCTAAGGGAGAAACACGGCAAGAGCAAGATACCAAATATCATTGACGTGAATAAATTATACAGCTGCAAGGGAACTCTCTGTCTGAACAAGCCTGATGAACCTACCCGAATATTTTTACAGTTTTGTCTACTGAGCCTCCAAGAATGAAAAAATGCAAACAATTCTGGCCTGGAAAAGTTAACCAGTTCAATGGAAACAAATTTTTTTTCCCCTTTATCTTCCGTTGGGTTTTTTTTAGCAGGAAAAAAAAGTCTGAAGAAACATAGCCACAGACTTACCGGGAGATTTCCAGAGAAGTTTTACTGTCCTTCGCCTCGAACTGCTCAATGATTTAGGAAACCAGTAAAAAAACCGCAGTATCCTCCTGATGGTTCTGCTCAGATCGTTTCTTACTGCCATGGCTGAAAGGGCTCCACTGCTACACCAGAAACAAGAGGCACATGTATCCAGACGGAGAGAGGAAAGCCCACGAACACCCACAGCAAGTGCGCTCGCTCTGAGCTCAGCGTCAGCCAGCACGTCTCAGGACCACCTGTTAGTCCTAAATCCCCTCCCTCTCCGTCACTCCGCTCGGAGCCCTCCAGACCTCCCTCTTTATGACAAGAAGCAGCTATATTAATAGATGCTTCAGCTAAAGAAAGACCAATGCTTCAGAGTCTTAACCTGTTACTGTGTTTCCAATGATGTTAAGACATGTTTTCTGCAGGAAGGCTTTGAAGGGCTCCTTTGTTCATCTCTAGCTACCTTTTCCAGGCTGAAAACAAATAAACACCAAAACTGATAGTGACAAGTCCTCTTTCAAAATCCCTTAATGTAAATCAACAGAATTTTTGCTAGAGAGAGTATCTCTCAAAGACTTTCTTCTGAAGGTTCCGAGCAGTAAATGTAACAGATTTCTGTGGATACACATGGTGTTCAAAATGCGACTTTCCTCTTAATGAATTTTAAGGCAAACATAAGAGTGAAATCATTCACTGCCACAATTTACTTAAGAATTGAGCATCTATTAACATATCACTATCCAAAGAAATTAACAGCATCTCAGTATGTACACCAGACATGCTCCCGTCATGGTACATATTAAATTGTAAATCCAGAGATGCTATTAACTAATATATGCCCCGTGCAACATTTATCACAACTTCTAGTATACACTTTTAAACAGCAAGACTTTGTAACCATTTCCCAAGCCTGGTATGATTTCCTTGACTATGTGTCCAGCTTCTCACATTTGATTTGATTTTCTTTCTTCTGCTAGATCTGAATGGCAGAAATCCCTGGAAAATCAAGACTAACGTCATTACAAAACAAAGGTCCTTCTGTATCAACCTTTAAACTACAGAAAGCAAGGGCTTTGTTACACCAGCTATGTTCACAGCATACAGTTAATTAATCTTCTAGAATTCACAATGTATTTTTCTATGCTAAAATATGTGAAGTATTTAACCACATTTTATGCATCTGACTTTTTAAACATACTGCTGCTTCTCAGGACTGAGCTACTGGTTTCTGATTGCATTTCCTGTTCTCAGGATGTCTCTGGAAACAAATAAACATTTCCATTTATACCATATCTGTCACAATTCTTCAGCCAGTGTCAATGAAAAGCGCAGAAGGCAGGACACAGGCCACTGGATTTTGTCTCTTGTTTGAGCTCCACCCTGTCATACCAGAAGGAATTTAGTAGCAAAGTGACGGTTTTAGCACAAGTAGGAGGTCTGTCACCCAATTCAGAACAGGCAAGCGGCAGAGTTAAATGCCCGACAGACAACTTGCTTCTCTCAGGAAATAGCAGGGGTCTGAATGTGTATTGGCATCTGCCAAATACAAGGTCAAACAATGACTTCTTTTTTTTCTGAAATTTATACATATAAAATTTAATGAAAATCAAAGTGGCATTAAAAACCCTGTTCTATTTAACACCATAAGTAAGTATGTAATAAATTGACTAGTTTTGCAATTTGTCAAAGAATCCATATAGATATATATGTCCTGTAGCAGGATGTGAAGGGCACAGGAACATTTCTTTTTCGCTTAACAGAAAATGCAGATACAGGATCTTTATACTGGTATTTTATGAGGCTTAAAAAAATATTCAGTAAAACATATCCAGTTGGAACAATATAAGGGAATAAAGTGACTTTGCTGATGAGAATAACAAACCTGTGGAGGTTTATACCTTACAATGTTTAGTGAAACAAAAATAGGCAAGAGCATAAAACGCTGTGTATTATTTTAAAGCAAACAGAATTTACACAAAAAAGTCATTGGGATGAATCTGACAATTACACTAGGCAACAAACCAGGTAATACAGATGAGAATACAGACCTGAATTCAAGCTAAACTGAACAGCAATGGTAGTTAGAATCCAATAATTTCACAACTTCTCCATCACTTTACATTTTCAGGCCATTGTTAGGCCAAAATGTAAAGCTAATGAACAACGGCCTGTTTCCCACAGCTCAGGGATGAGGGGTGTGTGATGATGACGGGGGTTCCTCTCAACCTGAACTGCTAGCTTTAGAACATGAGCCACTGTGCTCTGCACAGCAATGCACTGCTCTCAGCCTGCATCAGCTGGGCTCGGGAAAGTCCACAGAGCTCCTCCTAAGACAACTCTGATTCCTCACATTACACCAATGCATTATTAAAGTTAAGAATTCACTGTATTAGAAAAGTACTACACAGGGCTACATATGTACCTTTCAATCTACTCTGACAAAGAGAGACTGCACAGAAGTACTTTCCAAGGAGGACAAAAGGACCTGAAATGTGAGCAGACTCAGATTCTTGATCCCTGCCTCCCTTTAAGGAAAAAAGCCATGTAAGGCTTTTTACTGCAACAGACTTCAACCCCCAGGTCATACTCTGCTCATCTAAGCAGTGTCTGGAGGAGGGGAGGGAATGACTGCTGCCTTCATTGCTGTCCCACCTGCCTGGGAAGGGAGGTGAGCAGCTGTCCCCTCTGCTATGCAGGCAGCCTCTGACCTCCTACCTCCCCACAGCAGTGCAGAGGTCAGCCCTCAGTGGGCCCCTGTGCAGGGCAGAAATGCCCACACAATCTCCATGTGCGTGGAGCCTGGCATGGCAAGTCACCACCTTGGCAGGAGAGCTGGGCACACCACGCTGCTCTCTACACCTGTCTCCCAACCCACTTTCTGCATGGAAACCTGTGCACTCCAGTTGGAAAGCAAAGGGGTGCATGAAACTTCCAGCAGTTTAGACACGTCCCTGTCTACCCTGACCTACAGAGCTCAACAGACCAGCTCCGAACAGAGGGGGATACACAGTGACCCGGTGGCTGCCTTACTGCAGCCCTCCCATGCCCATTGACAGAGCTACAAATACCCCAAACAAACCTTCACTGCTACATAAAATACGCTTAAATAATTAATTCTAAACAACCAGCAGTGTTTGACTGGAAATACTCTGTTGGAGTGTACTGAATTTATATACTTTAAAAGCAAATTCTTTGCTAACAAGCATTTTTGAGAGCAACACAGCAGTGCTGAGATACCATAAAAATGAAGTCTAATAATCAGGAGGAGCACAGACAGTGGTGCCAGATGTGGGGCAGATGCAGAACTCTCTGCTCCAGAGCAGAGGAGCATTTTTCCTCAGTGAGGACTTACTGCCATTTCAACTCCCCCCAGCTCTCAAGTAGCAAATGGCTGGAATGAGTAAAGGATTTAATTTGCTTTGATTTCAACTGGAACTTCTCCACTTAGTCTGGTTTCAGGAACAAAGATCCCCACACACCTACTCACAGTAGGAGCTGTGTGTAGGAAAAGCTGAGTGTATTAAGGAATATCTGCTTGTCTGCGTTAGCAAATGTCCTTCTTAACTGGGCTCAAAATGAGGTTTTGCTTTCTTTGTAGGCAATAATGTATTTGGACAACAAGGTGGTGTCTTTCCAACCTGTCTCAATGTGGATGTATGCCACTAGGCTATATGCCACACCCACAGGCAGAGGTCAGTATGGAGAAGTAGTCACAAGCCAGCCTTCACAAGGGTATTTTCCATATCAGTGGACCTTGAGTTTCCAGAGAAGAAGGAAGAGACTTCCAGACCTCCATAAACTGTTTCACTTCTTTTTTTTTTTTTTGCTTGACAGAGATCTGAAACAGACTACAAGATTTTCACAATCCAGAACCGGGTTATGAAGAGAAACACTGTACCCATCCACTGAAAGAATGGAATGCATGAAACATATTTACAGAGAAATTATGAACAAAAGCTGCAACCTTCGTTAAACTCTGTTCAGCTGTATGCCAGAGTAAAATTTATCCAACTATCAAAAAAAGGGTCCTGCCTAACTAGTCCCTGGGCTTCAGCACTACTGCATTACCGTAACACTGTCAAGATACAGCAACACTGATTTCATATCAAAACATAATTTATAACATCATGATGTGTGACAAGGCTATGCAGTTGCTAGGAAGTTTATAAAGAACACAACTACTGAAAGAAAAGGAACTAAAAACTGCTGTATTTGACTTTAAACCAGCAAAACTAGCACAATACTTCCGATTTCCAGCTCAGCTGTTCATCCCTCCCTAATCCAAATAAGTGGCTATATTTGTGAGCTTTCTAAAAAAACTTTTGATTCTCAGCAGCTGCACATACACAAAAAGAAAGGACTAAAAATTAAACAGTGATTGGCAATCTGCAACTTCCAAAACCTCGCCTCCCTCTGAAAGGTAGAAATTGAAAAACTGTAGTATTTAAACTGACGTGAAATACATCTGTTATCAGATTTAATGATCTATTAATGACTACTATTGGAGAATAATTGGATTTCTCCCCTTAAGATGTAAGAAGTAGGAAGGTTTCTTCTTAGCAATAGCTCCAATGAAACATATCCTGGATTTTGAGGAAGAAAATCACTGTTCCAAAGAACGTTTGTTCATATCTGGTTAGTTCTTGTTTAACTCTACAATATATACAGCGTAAGTAAATGTTTTCCTGCATTGTTACATGGAAAAGAATGTCTCTTTGTGTATTTCAGCAATATTTCTTCTTGACTCTTTTCGCTATCGTCCATTGTACTGCACAGTCATTCCCTGTTTTGTTTCGAATACTTCAACCTGTAAAATTTGTTGTAATTTGCTTTATGTTCTTTTCCAGATGCTGGGAATGTGCAGAGGCAGGCAGGACCAGCACAGTACTGTGATGGAAGTGTATGAGGGAGGGCGTTGCTGTGCTGGTGCAGCTGAGCATCGGGAAGGTAATGCACTATTTCCTGGAGACTGCTGCTGGCACAACGTGCGGCACACGTTCACTTTCAATGTAATTTGGTTATAGATTTACTGTACGTCTGTAGGTTTGGGCTTCAAAATGAAAGCTGAATATAAGATTGAAAAGCCAGATGCAGAGAATAGTAGTGCAATGTGAAAATAACAGATTCATTTCAATTTTAGCTTTATTATATTAGTAGCAGCAAATTCAGGGAAATTATTGAACAGCCTTTATAAAAACCACTTTTCTATGTAAACAGCTACACTTCATAGTACAGGAAAAATAAAACTCAAGGCTAAAACTGGAGAGAAGATACTGAATTGCCTTGTGACATACTTTGACACATAGGATTTGACTCAGCGCATGATAGACCAACTTGCCTGTGGGCTTCGGGTGACTTTGTGCCAAAATTAGTAGACTTCTCAGTGAGAGCTTGCAGGGAACTATCACTAAGAGAAAACAGATTGAGGCAGAAAAACAAAAACATGTGTTAAACTTTGCCAGAACAGTAAGTTTGTTCATCCTAATCTGGTCTGCTTAAAGCCTGATCATTTTTTAGGGTGCAAACAAGCTGTGACCATCCTTCTTTAGATCTCTGCATTGCAGTAGGAGTGATTACATGCTGTTTGCACTTGAGATTAACAAGGGTGCACCTTGTACATTTCTTCTCTCTTAGAAGAGTAGAATGTTTCTTACTTTAGCCATGGCAGCTAATAGATAATAAGTGAGTGTTTAGAACAGGAGTATAAGAGAAAAATACAATACAAGAGGACTTTCACTGTAGCTTCTTCCAAGTTCCTACACTCACTGTCAGGCTACAGCACCCAAGCTTCTGTACACAATGCACTCTTCCTTCACTGAGCAAAATAAAAAAGGCATTCCTCAGTAGTCAGTCCAGTGTGGAGAAAACAGGCATGTCTAGCAGCTCCTAAAGCCACCCTGCCAGCACACTGCTAACCTGCATTTCACTGTCTGGATAAAGAGATCCTTCCAAGAAGGCTGGAGATTTCTGGTCAGTACCACTTAACAACAGAAGGAAGAGATGACCACAGTCCCTGGACAAGTGCTGAACCCTAATGCTGGCTTGACCAGTGACCTCATGGGTAACCCTGAAAAAGTTACTTAATATATTGGTGTTTCCATCTCTCTCTGCTTGACTCATAGCAATTCAAAGTGAAGACTGCTTCTTCCTGTACGAGCATACTCTCTGTCAAGGACTTAGAGTGGCCAACAGCTCCTACTGCTAGTCCTAAATGCAAAAAACCCCCAAACTACGTTAGTCATTTAACAAAAAGACACACTATCCAGTAAAACCTTCAGTTTTACCTTTTTCTCCAGTGTGTTAAAATCATAGATATTAGCAATATGTATGTAGCATGCAGGCACAACATAATTTAAAAGGCACCTGTATCACTGCATCCCACAGTGACCCAAAGTCCTGCCCAAGCAGTGCTAATCTGTTGAACTTTGAGCATGTTATAACTGTATAAAATCAGCACCAAGTCACAGGAAGCTCTTCAAGGCTTTCCCATGACAACATCAAGTTTCTCCTTGGTTCCCCAAGACTTTCTCCAAGCAGACCATCGGGAACAATCACACTGGCAGGTAATGCCAATCTTTTTATAACTAAGATCTTTGCTTTTCTAAACACATCATTACTTTGATGTTTTATTACACATCTTGAATACATCCAAGGTTAGGAACACTGCCTGCAAAAATACCTGTTTTATCAATTTTTTTATTAGCAGACCCCTTTCTACTCCTGCATCACCTCTCAAATACTGCTTTGTTTGAAACCAAGCCTTCTGGCATCTGGGGTCCTTCCCCCTGCATGTGAAAGGAAACACAGGGTATCTCCACGTCAAGATGCCCTGAGCAGAGGAGGCTCCTGCCCACTGAAAAAATCCTCAGCAGGAGCTCCCAGAGTGGCTCCAGAGAGTGTGAGGAAGACAAGTGGGAAAACCACAGAGCATTTTCAAAGCCTTTCAGTGATGGTATATGAATGTTACAGGGTGATTTTGAAATTTTTTCTCTTCACTGCTATGCAAACTGAAAACAATTGCTTGTATTCTCTGTAGTCTCTCAGGGTTGCATCTGAGACACCAGATTCTGAAGAACACAATAATTAATAATTAACCATTTATTCATGAGATGGTGAAAACAAGAACAAAGAAGGTGTTCAGAAACGGGTGAAAGCTTCTACATGGGACAGTGTATGGCTTAGGAGTGGAATATGGGCCTCACACAGGAAAAGAAATGTCAGAGGCCAAGAAAACAGGATCCACACTAACCAAGGAACTCAGTGAGGAGTTACCACTCCCTGCAAACAGCAGGGGAAAGAGCTCAGCTTCGAGCAGTGAGAACCTTGCTGTGGCTACAGAGACCACAGAAACACCCCAGGAGGCAGAGGGGCACTGAGGAAAACAGCAAGCATTACTCTTGAAGAGCAATCTCCACCAAAGCTGCTGCTTCTTTCCATTTCCACACCTCTGCCTTTCACCCTGCACCAGGCACAGTCCACTGCCCAGTGCAGGACACAGTGCCCACTGCACTGCACAGGGACCAATTTTTTCTCCAGCTCTACTAGCCCTGCAAGCTCCAGCAAACCATTGGGGCAGCAGACCACTCACACTCCTTCAAATCCAACAAGGAGGAAAACAGGGCTTTCTCTGAGCTGAGCTCCACCAGCAAACCCAAACCCTGTTACCTCCTGCTGCTCCAGCCTCTAAGGATTCTGAGAAAATGTGGTAATTTTGGATTTAAAAGAAAATATAAAGCACTGGGAGAACTGTGCACCATTAAACAACTCTCTGCAGAAAGAATGGGAAAGGGAAGCAGACTCCCACCACCGTTATTTCTAATCTGATGCCCAGTGTTCACTCTATAGATAAAACTTTAAGAGGCTCCTTCAACTCTGAACAGCTTTGGTAATTGAAGTAGTAACTCTTGTAGTTTTAGCAGCTTAATCCCCTCATTACATGCAATTAAATATGAATGCAGTCCTTTTGCAGAGATAGTGGACAATGTCTATTCTCTTACTTAAAAACAATAAAACATGTTACACAGATTTGGTGGTCAAAAATGTATCTTTCTGAAGTAAAAAAACCACTAATCTCTGCGTTTGCTCCTTTCCTCCATATTTTACTCTCTACACGGGAGTCTGTTTCTTTGCTACTCCTGACAATTAGTAGGCATTTAGATAATATATGCTATTTTTTTCTAAGGTTTTTGTTCTGTTGTTTGTTTTTACAGATATTTAAAAATTCTTGTAGAAAGAGAGCTGTACTACATATTAAAGCATAACACCTCTGTCCTTCGACTGCACTAAAGCAGGAGTCAGCTACTGAATGCTCAGAGCCAATATAAAAACATGTTAGAAATTGAACAAGGCTCCCACCAAAATACCCATTTCAGCAGAGACAAAACAAAGAGAAGACCCTGACAGGCCCTGGCACTGAGCTATACACTTCCCAGGGAATGCTTGCTCAAAAAACAAAGTCTGGGTAAAAATGAAGGCATATAGAAGAGAATTTCCAACTGTGTCCCATCACTAAATACAGGAAAGGAGCCAGCTGCTTTTTATGGTACCTCTAAACCATCTGCTTAAATAAATATCTTTATAAAGTTCAAAGTGAAAGTCATATAGGACCTGTAATTCCTCTATATTCTCTTAAGTGAAGAATAAAACTTCTGAAAAGGTTTCATTTGGTTTCATCTGGTTCAATGGAAAAATGTAAAATGCAAGGTAAAAGAAAAGTTTCAGAAATTAACTAGGAAGTCCAGAGCAAGTAGTCCACAAAGTAATTCCTTTCACACTTCCACCACCTATGTACACCGAGTCTGTTCGCCAGACTACAGGGAAAGTAAAACTGCTCAGAAATTGTATTTCATAGCCTGGCAGTATAGACTTTCACCCAAAACCAAGATAAATGCCTCATTTTTCAAATGCCAAATCACATGTTGATACAATGCAACAACCTCCTACACACCATCAATAAGATATAAGAAACTGAGAATTTTCACTTCAGACTACCTTCAGATTGAGAGAAAAACCGAATGCTAGAAAACAAAACCCACTCTTAACTGTACACCATTCCATTATATAACAGAGTAATCCCAACTGCTTCTGTCTCAACCAGCTTCGTGCAGAGAAGTCAGGCCAGGCAATGGAATTCTGCATCTGCACCAGGTTTCTACCCCAAATAATAGAGGTGAAAAGGTGAATAGCAGAGCAAACCTGGACTGCTAAACCAACTAAGCCTCTCTTGAAAAGGAATCCAAAACAACAGCAAGAAGTCGGATACCACAAAGTATCCTTTTCAGAGGTATTTAATTACACTTGGCTTTCTTCTTGGGCTGGGGTCCAGGAATATCAGCACTGCCTTACTTCTTTTCAAGAAATAAGTTGCTTGAATAATGTGCACCTTGTGCACTGCATTGAAACAGACAATCATTAATCTTGACTTTTTTTTCCTGTTCTGATCTCTCTTCCCTGAATTGAATAAAGTATTTTTTCAATTTTTATCAGAAGCTTGAAAACCTCTGAATTCCAAACAAAAATCTCACAAAAGGCAGAAAAGACCTTTTCTTGGTAGTTCAGGGATTCCACCTCACTTTATGATGTGCACCAAGGAGTGTACAAAAACCCTAAGACAACCACAGACCCACTGAAAAATGGTAAGAGTAAAGTCTAGCCTCTACTGAAGCTCAGCTTGGGAATTTTTCCTATACACTGTGGGGAAGGCAGGACAGAGATAGTCAAAGAAATCCCCATTCCCATACCGAAGTCAAAGACTTTTCTTTAGAAAAAAGTCTGTATCTAAATACTTTAAAATTAGTCCTTTGGTGTGCCCTTTGACTGCTTCCCTATCCCAGAGGGAATTTCTCATGCCTTTTTATTCTTGTCATCACATTCACCACCTCTGACTTTGATCATGTCTAATGGCAATGATCTGGTGAGAACTGACTTCAACCAATACTCAGAGAGGGTAATTTAAATAAATATAGTATTTATGTCTTTGTGACTCAGAATCATGAGAATTTAGTACGTAGCTCCCTCTTCATTAGCAGTGGCCCATCTGGAAGATGCTGTTGTGTTTTGCTTTTTAGATGACATAAAGTGGCTTCTGGAAAACACAGGTTTATTCGGGAAACTTTCACCACTGTCACACCTTGCCAGGCAGATAAAAATCTTTGAAAGGTACTTCTAACCTCTGTTGTAATCTCTCCTTTGCAAGAGATACCCAAAAGAGACCATGGCATTTTCACAGAGGCTACCACAGAGGCCACAAAATCGGCTGCAGTCCTGGATGTATCTGATTCAGCTTTCAAGGCCAGTCTAGACACACTTTAGATGTCGAGCACAGCCATACCTGCTGCCTTCCCAAAGAGGGGGACATCTTTCTCTCCTATATTCACTTGCTCACAGAAGAGCCTGTGACTCTGGGTGTAGACTGACGTCTGGCCAGAGTGGATTTAGCTGCTCTGAGCCAGGAGGGCAGCCAGTCACAGGCGCCTTCAGGTCTCTGAGCTGTCCTGACCCAGCCCCTACTTTTGTTGCCCTCAGCTAATTTATCAGCCAGATCTGGTCACCAGTCTAGCTCACCAATTGTGCCAAGTGGACAAGAACAGAGGTTCTCACAGCAACCCTTGTGCACTTTAGCCGGTGTTTCCTTTCATCTCCATCGTGCTTTACAGCTTCTAAATATTATATTCATGCTAGATCATAAAAGTTGAATGTTTCCTCTGCTACTTAAACAGCAATTTAAGAGAGCAGCTTGAAGTACTATGCCTCAGAAAAATGGAACTTGTCATGAAGGGGAAGGAAAAACATCGTAAGCTGTAATCGTTCTGAGAAAATGTTGCTAGAAGATACATAATCCAGTGTGACACTTGAAGTTCTTGTCATGGAGCATTTGATCATTAAAAAAAAAAATTATTTCTAAGGTCTATTTTCACATCAGTGCACTACACATCTTGTCAGAACAAACAGTGCACTAATGCAAATGATAAATAAAAAGTATTTTATTTTCACAGCCAAAGTATTTCCATTCCAAGAGTAACTGCAAAAATAGAGCTGCTGAAAGTGAGTGTAACCGTGAGAACAGTGTGTCATAACGTAAATTATATTCATCAGCAGAGGACAGTATGAGGTTATTACATCTCCTTAAGACAGGAAAAAAAGGAAAATACTAACCTTTCTGTCCCACCTTGTGCTCCAAATATCAGCTGTTAAACAAAGCCTCAGTGACATAAATCAAAAGCAAACCACACACCTGAACATGTCACACCACTAGGGATAGCACCAGATTGTCCTAGAAAGTGCAGCAGCACTGCAGCCGTGGGCAAGGAGCACACAGCCAAGTGAACACGCCCATGGAGTTCTGTGCTGAATTCACCCTCGAGGTTACCATGAAGCCCAACAACGTGGCCAAAGCCTTTTCAATCAATCAGTCAAGGGATGGCAAAAGAGGCCTTTTCACCAGCACTAGATTATGTACGTTGTCCTACTGTAAAGGACAGGAGCTAGGAGGTGAATGAAATCACTGTATTTGAGAGAATGGCAGCGGTAGTGGAAGGGGAGCAAAGGAGGAAAGTTGCTTTCTATGTAGGAAAGGAAAACGCACCTTTGCCTACTATGACTCAGAGCCCAGAGAGTGAGAGAACATGTACGTGCTGTGTACATGGGACATGCGACACACTAAGACAGCCTTGCCTTGGGCTTGACCTTGACGGACAGGGAGCAGAGCGCATGGCTTTTGGCAGGGCTGGGAGCACACGGGAACCCCTCAGTGCAGCACACCCCACCCCCTGTAACACGCGTTACCTTCCTGTCAGGTGGGGACGGAGCGCTTTTACCTGGATCACACTGCATCCACCCCCATGGCAGGCCGTTGTCCCGGCCATTCAGCTCCCGCTCGGCAGCCGTCGTGCTCCAACGCTGCACATGGCGAATCCCTGCCTCCCGTCGGGGCTGGGCGAGGCACGCGTTATCTGCCGCGGATCGGGAGACGCCTGACCTGGCCCCGCACCCGTCGGTTTTGTGAGGGTCTCCCGTCCCC
>VZTI01004408.1:529377-558855 GCA_013397865.1 Struthidea cinerea
GCTTCTCCCGCCGGTCCCGCGCGGCCACCGCCATGCGGAGCGGGGCGCGCCGGCCGCCTCTGCCCGCCTCACGCACACGGCACCCGCGGGCGAGGGGAGCGGGGAGGCGGCGGGGGCGAAGTAGGCGCCGCACCGCGTCCGCGTCCTTCCCCCGACCTCCCGAGTCCTCTCGCCGGTCTGCCGGCCCGGCACCCGGCAGGCACAAACTCCGCATCATTCGGCATAAACGTATTCAGGGATGCTGAAGCAGCCCCTGGCACAGAGGGAGCTGACAAGAGCTGGTGATGTGCTTCAGTAGCTTCCCATTAAAATTATCTGCCTCAGTTCCTTAAAGCAGCTACTGGGGGAAGTATTTCCCAGGGCTGGGCAGTGGTGCCACAACCCGCACCTGGATGGGTAGTCAGAGCCTTCATGCAACACTTGTGTGAGTGTCCAGGAGCACAGCACAACGCTGAAGAACTACATCGTGCCCCTGTGTCTGCAGCACGCCAGCAGCTCAACCTGCCACTGCCGGCCTTACTTGCCCGCACGCAGCGAAGTTCTCCAAAAGATGTGCACTTACAACTACTGCTGCCTGAGCTGGTACCAGTGAGAAAATAGCAAATTCCCCTGGGGGATACTATCCCCTACCACATTTTTTTTTGTGATTGATGAAAAAAAAAAGAAGCTGTTTAGGGCACAGAAAACCAGAAGGTTGTTTAGCCTTGCCAATGGCAGAATCAGTAACAAGAACTCCCCCAGTTAACCTGTTCCTATAAACCCTCTTCAAACGGTATTGCTGTTCCCAGGACAATCTATTCTGGCACTTGCCTCTCTTTACCATTAGAAAGGTTTCTTCAAAGTTGTAGGCTGGGTTTTTTTGTTTGCATTACAGTTTATATTAATAATCTATAACCCTTTCACCACAGACACAGTGAATGCTGATCTTCTGACAGAGCCTGTAGATTACCAAAGACTTCTACTTCCCCCTTCTTCCAATACTCTCTTCCTTCAGGCAACAACTCCCCTTTTTTCCCTGTTCTGCTCTGAATTACCCAGAACTGTTCTACAATCACCACTTCTACAGTGATTGACAACATTAGAACTGATTGAGTTCTACCAGTGGACAATTTCATACTGAGCAGAGGCCAGGAATTTTGCCACCATTGAAAGTACTAACATTGTTCAGAACACATATCAACCAAGTAGTTAAAAAAAAATTAGACGGATTAGTGGCTCTATCATATTGCCTTATGCCAGTGATTCTGTTGTGCAGGGCACATTTTCTGAACAGCTGGATAATGCAAACTGAGCTGCAACTTGCAACTTCATATTTCAGGCTCTCTATTGTGCTTACAAGGAAATAAAACTCGTAAGGCAATCCTGAAATTAACAGAAAATTAAATTATGAAAAGGAAGAAGTACACACTGTACAATAAGTGGTTGATGATGTATTTATGCCATTAAGCTGTTCACTCATGCATTTTCACAATTCCTATGAAGACAGGTTTGTTCAAGTAACAGATAATTAATATATTCAGCTAAACCCCCCAAACCAGTAAACCAGCTTCAGGAAGAAGAACCATATATTACTTTCTATTACTTCTTTTGGCAAATCAATAGCATGACTCATAGCATCAGGACACTTAGTTTGAGCAAAAAGTTGATGGTACTGTACACTATGCTTTGACTTGAAAAATTATTTGCTTCATAATAACGTAATCAGAAGATTATGAACTGATTACTTCAAGTTCCTTAGCTACTGCTTTGTTAAAATTGCTTTAGAAAAAGAAATTTTAGCATGATTAAGATTACTGATGTATTCAGCAAGACTAAAGCCAGCAACGTTTAAAATGAACATAAAACATTTTCAAACATGTAAAAGAATGCTGCACATATTTCAACATACAGACTATAATTTTACTACAATTAATTTTCTTTTTCAGACTGCTTCAGTATAAGGAAGTTGGAAATTATAAATTTCACCTAGCATTTGATTTCTTTCAAGATTAGGAACTTTGAAACAACAAAGCGTTATAATGTTGGAAACAAAATACAGTTTATGCACAGCTAGAGAGCCCAAGTCTTTTAACATTTATTCATGTGTTTTACTGATACCCAGTGTGACTGTGGATGTGAATGAACAAACGTACAAGCAGGCATTAAAACATTCCAGTTAGACATGATTCCAGTATTTTAAAACTGTTAAGAATGCCAAGGAAAGATATGTGACACACTGTTGCACTCCTTTTGCATAGCTAGATTTTTTGGGTGACAAAGACAGAAGCTGCTCACATAAGTGTAAAAATGTTTGAATTCCCTCTTTTGATTCTCACCAAGAACACTGGAAAGCAGGTCTTGGACATCAAGGCAAGTGAATTTCCTTTTCTTTTAAAATGAAACACTAGTTTATAAATTTTGTAAGTTTCTCTCCAAATATTTTCTAAAAAGGAAATGAAAATGTTTTGTGTTCTGACCTGGACAGATAAGCAGGGAGTAAGCATCACAAAACTACCAGATGCTATCACTGGTCGATATTGTTTAGCTTACACCTAAATGTTCCACCAGTCATTATGGAAAATTCTAAATATAGTTGGTCCAGCTCTTACAGGTGTAATGCAGCAATGAAAAGTGCTATTGGACACCACTGAACACCCATGGCCAGGTTTCCACAAGGAAAGAACAAGTTCTGTAATATTTGCATGCTCATCTGAAACAAGTATGTACATCTCTAGTATCCAAACAAAGGGATGTTTCCAGAGTTTTTGTTTTCCTATTCTCTTTCTCCTATGTATTTTGGAGCAGAATGTTTCACTCTGCATCTCTGCAACCCAATAATGTACTTTCTATCCTGAAAGTAGTAACTACTGATGCTGGAAAATAAATATACAGTCTTACTAATTTTTCCATCAGTTTGGTACCTCAGTTGTAAGTCAGCAGTGGGAGTGGTCCCTTTTAAAGATCTAGACTGGTACCTTATTTTCCACTATTCAGTTACTACCGATGCGTGATGCTATCCAGTCTACTGACTGCCCACAAATTCTTCTCATACCAAATTTTTAACCTTTTCAAAAAATTATACCTGCAAATAAGATTATGAAGAAGCTGTTTTAAGTACCCACTGTTGTTGTGGTGAGCAACAAAATTTCAGGGAAAGTCTGAAAATGCTGTACTCCAAAAGATGAATTTTTACATTCATTCTGACAATCTGGAGTGCAAAACTTCCATATACTGAGCAGTCAAGTGATTACAGACAACATAGCACCAAATATGGAGAGAACTTAAAAAAATATTGTGAATTTGCTTTCTCAGTACAAGTGAACTAACAGTTTGGATGTGAAGGAAAGAGAAATGCATTTCTGTTCCATCCTATCTGCGCTCTTAGTCCCTATTCACACTCATTTAGAAACATCTCATTTAAAACAGTCATCATGTTCTGTGATGATCAAAGTCATTCAGCTAAACTCCTACATAATAGTGGTTGTTAAAGGAAATCCAAAATACCCTTTTATACAAGAGTGTTTTGGAGTACTCCAAGTCCTCTTGCAATGAAGACTAAACTGCATTCTGAAAAAAAGGGGCAATATTCAAAGTAGACAAATGTCAATTTCATCAACAATACTTTTCCCTTTAGGACTCCTCAGAGATCCTCCAAGGGGCTCAATTCCCTGCCAGAAGTTATTCTATCCTAAAAGTGACCAAGAAAAGATATATATTTCTTTTGTATTTACATATTATACATATTTACATTTTCTTTAATATTACAGTTGTTGAAGGAAAAAAAAACCTGGATACAGATTTATTATCTGTCTTTAACTGTCCCAACAGTATTTTTTTTCCCTTTGAAAAAAATGTACAAGTCCTCTTCGGGTCCTTTGGAAGCTAGGTACAGTCCACATTCCGCAGGGCACCATCCCTAGTCAAAGCACCAAATCTAAACCAAAAAAACAGTATATTTTTAGGCAGTTGACTAGCTTATGGAATCAATCTTTAATTTACTCATGGGGTTTTCCTTTCCCTTGCCACATGCCAACAGAGGCATCTGTACCTAACTTTTGTATCTGCAAAGAAGATGGAAGAGAGGAAGCTGTGCTGCAACTATGGGACTGGGAGTAAGGAACAAAACAAAACTAATTCAGCTTGAAGCTAAACTCCACTCTACCAGCAATTTACCCTGGAACTTTCAGGAGATGTTTATTTTAATGTATTTTCTCATCATCATAGGACAAAAATCAACATCAGTCTGTATGTGATAATGACAATACCCTCTCAAGGATTTTAAGAAACATGTCTGCCTCTTTACTTTATATAAGCTATCTGAAAACTGCAAAATCCTTAGTTCAGATTGGTGTAATTCCACAGTTGTTAAAAATAACATCTAAAACTGAGGAATTAAAAGACACCAGTGCATTGCTGCAACAGTATTGTGTTTAAATTCAGAATTTATCTGTCTCTGCAACAGGAATTTTTATTAGCTAACCCAAAGTAACATACAACAAAAATGCCACAAAAATGGCTGTGTCAGAATGAGTTTACAGCAATGTTCCAAGGTTTTGAATATTTTTTTTTGTTACGCTTCATTTGAACAGTTCAAAATATATTTACAGTTAAATACGTTATAGAATTGTTCCCTTAGTTTAAATTCTGGATCTATAGAATGTACCAAATTAAGCCTGCCCCTAGTTTCAGCCCCAAAAGGGAAAACAATTGCTTGCCTTTCCAAAATGTGATTGTTTTCAGCCAGCTCTTTAACAACACCTTCCATTTCCTCCTTTAGTTTCTTCATCCTGTAGTAACCAGAAGCAAAAGAAAGGTTACAGTTTTTATAGGGATAGTTACCTGCTCCAATCACTCACCACCACAGTTTCCAGCAACTTGCCATTACATACAAAATAAGGGATAGGTAAGTTGTTTATTTACAAAGAGACAGATGATACATTAGTGCTGTCCCCCACTCACTTCCGATTCTGTGCCACCACTATAGCAATGTAACATTCTTGATCTTACTTAATACAGCAATCACTAAGTCAATTATTTTTTTTTAAATTTCCCTGTATAGCAAGTATACAATATTACATCAATCCCATTACGAAATTCTCACCCAAGAGTCATTTCTACTAATGTGTTCGAGCTGGGATAGACTGTATTCATTGTATGTTTCATCCCACTGGAAGCTGCAAACATTTTTTGTGGCAGGGCATCTTGTAACTGTAACAGATAAAAAGGAAATTTAAGTTATGATAGAAGTTGTCATGTATATCTTGATGCCCACCTTAAAATCCTTTTTTAAATCCTCCACTGCTGTGATACCACATAAATTCATTACAGTACTAAGGTGGCTGATATGCTCTGAGAACATCACAGCAAGTTTTGTATTGACATGACATATAATTCCCTTGTTCGTTCCATCTTCCTATCTAATACTTTCATAATAAATTCTGGAAAGGAAGAATTATCTATTTGTTATGTCTGTAGATATCCCAGGGCAACTGGATCCTAATCAATGGATTGGTGGTGCTACTAAAATACAAATAACAAGTAAAATGCTGTTGTCCACCATTCCTGAACTGATTTTACACTCAGTAAGGGCTTTTCCTTCATTTATCTTTCCTTTCTAAAAAGTAAGGATTTTACCACATGAAAATGCTCTTATTCTCTCAGTCTTGAGGTAATTCTGTTAAGTTTGCATCCTGCAGAGTCACCGTCCAAATCATTAGTTTAACATCCTTAAGTGTGTATCCCATAATCTTGACTATGGAAGTAGCGTTTTTATACTTCCTAAGAGTATTAGGATAATCCTCTAGGTCCTCTGAAAATATTATGGTAACAGTTGCACAGAACATTTCTCAATGAACCCACATCCATTTGCACTGATTTTTTTGGGGGGAAAGGCTAACATTACCAAAAAAAACCCCAATCCAAACCCCAAAACATCCAAACCCACAAACCCCACCAAATAAAACCCCACCCAAATTAAAAAAAAACCACCCCAAACCAAACTAATCCCACCAAATTTCAAAATCAAGTCACAATTCAAAAAATCACATTATTAAATTATTCAAAAAATAACAGCATTCTGTAGTCCACTCTGTCATAGCAATGAAGCTACTGTAGACCACATACTGCACCCACAAAGCCCTGTATTTTAATACAACTGCATTAATGTAAGACTCACTATAAACAACACTATTAACATGAAAATACATGGAAATCTTTTATCTATGCAAATGCTTCACATAATTTTGAAGCATTCGACCTCATTTATATAATCCTGGTATTTGGACACCTCTTCTTCAATGCCAAAACACTGGTTGGTGAGAGCCAGTAACTGCTTCCTTGTGTGCAGCATCTTCCTAAAAGAAAAAAAGTTTTTTTCAAGAGCTGCCTATATAAAAGCGGTGCAGTGAACATTACCAAATATTAATAAATCAATAGCTTGCCTTGTCCAGTCCTCAGCTTTGTCCAAAAATGTATCATACTTGCTGACACATTCATCTTTGAAAAGAGCTATGGCTTTTGTAGCATGCAAATACAGCTTCTGCCTGCAACACAGAAACAACCAAAACAGTGTCATCCTGCTTTCAAAACCCCATTCCTTTAACTTTCTGAAATTTCGAGAAAGGTTTGTGGACTTCAAATCTGTGCAGCCACCTTCATTCACGCTGTTGTAATGTGTAAGAACTCAACATTCTACAGGAACTGACAATTTATATGTCTCAAAAATATTCCCTAGCAGGGAGGAAAAAAAAAATTGAAGCATTTCATTTGTATTTGTATTCATATTTGTATATTAATAAATGGCCAAATGTTGTATTTGAGTCAGCTGGTGTATTTAAGGAATCTAAATGGAAAGGACAAAAGTCCTAATCATTTCATATTTTCCTACTGCAGATACTCGGAACTTCCAGCATATATGAATAATCCTTTGCACTGAGTAACATACATGTAAAAAAAAGAACAGGAGTTTTGTGTCAGCCTAATTTTATGACAAGAGGAAAAAGAAACAAGCAGAAAAGGAAAGGAAAACAAAACCCAATTCTTGTTAGTATGGCAGACAGTAGTCCCAGTGTAATCACGTTGCCATGCTATGCATTGCACCAGTAAGTGTAAGGGATATTGGAACACCACAAACTAACACCTACTTCTGGTATTTCATTAAGTCTTGCATGACAGATATTGGTTAATGAAATTCTAGCTAGAGTATAGCTGAACTGTCATCAGGAATGCATACCTATCATTCAACCAGAAAAAAAAATTCAAATTGAGTGCTGCTCCCTTATCTGCCTAGAGGTAAATATTACAAAGGCCAGCCTTTGCTGCTAATAGCATACAGTCTTTAACAAAAGCCACTGCCATTTCCCTCTGGGCTGAATAAAGTATAAAAAAGATGGACTTAGGATCTCAAACCTGTACAGTGCCAGGGAGATACTTGTGGTAAAAAATATACCAGTATTCAAACCATGAAAATGAAACATATTTATTTGAAGTTTATCATATACTAATGCAAGGACATGGTTTTAGCAGTAGAAAACCCTCCCCTCTGCTTGGCAGTTATCCAGTTTAGCTTTCACTATGGGAAAATCAAGTAGCATGGTTGTACCCTCTGCATGACAGCTTTATATCTGTTACTGTCAGTGAAGCCACACTCATGATAGCAAGAGCAAGACTTTTTAGAAAATTACATAAGTGGTGTCTAAATTCATGCAGCATTCAGCAAAGTCTAGGGAACCACGCAACTGACCAGCCACTAGGAGAATAATTTATTTACTTAAACACAAGCATCTAGCATCATTTAAGATAGAATCTTAGAATGGTTTAAGTTGGAAGGGACCGTAAAAATCATCTAGTTCCAACCCCCCCCATCACAGACCACTGCCAGGGATGGGGCAGCTGCAACTTCTCTGGGCAACCTGTTCCAGTGTCTCACCACCTTCACAGAGAAGGACTTCTTCAATGTATCCAACCTAAATTTCCCCTCTTTCAGTTTGAAGCCATTACTCCTTGTCCTATCACTGCAGTTCCTGATGAAGAGTCGCTCTCTGGCTTCCTGTAGGCCCCCCCTTCAGCTACTGGATGGCTGCTAGGAGGACTCCACGCAACCTTCTCTTCTCCGGCAAAGGTATCCTGCCCTGCTTCTGACCACCTGTCCAGGAAGGTGTAGGTTTCCCATTTGACTTGTGTCCTACCTCCCAGTCTCAGATACTTCAGGGCAACTTAAATGGCATTAGGCATCTGCATATGAGGAACTGAATAAATCCTGAGACAAGTACGGCAGTATAGAATCAGTGAAGACTATGGGAGTTTAGAGACCCAAGTTACACACAGATGCTTAATGTGGACACCTTGCATGAGTGACAATTTTAAACAGGCATGGAGAATGGCACTAAAATTAATTATGTGTGCTATAATTCCTGTAAATCATTCTAGAATTTCATTCAGCTAGTCCATATTTTACTCATCTGTAGAAAATTATCTCCACCTTAGCTACAAAGCTACAAAGTCATTTCAATCTTACTCAGGGCTTTTTCTTCCCTGAAAAAAACCAGGAAAAAAGTGTACTTCCTATAAAATAGTTATGCCCAGATAACGAACAGGTATTTTGCATTTAGAAGGCTTATCAGTGAAAAAACTCTACAGCCAGAAAGCGCCTCATTATCATACACTGCCCCCCCCACAATGTATTTAAGATATTTAAAAGAAATTTTTATAAAAATTTTTATAAAGAGGTTACGATTACAATAAAAATCAATAGAATGGGTTATTGGCAAGAGCACCTGGAGGATCTGAAAGCAATCATGGTAGTTCCCAAAGGTAACTTCAAAACTTACTTGTCAAACTTGTGTATTTGTTCTTCATTATAAGGAAGCCCTAGGATCAGAGCAGATGACAGACATTACCAATCTAATTCTGTTAGCTGTATTTATGCAAAATTCTACTAGGTTTACCTATTTCCTATGCACTTTCCTTTTTTTGATAGGTCAAAGTGGTCATATACTTTTTTCCTCCTCTCCAGTCTTGCAATTCAAATTTAATGCTATTAATAGTGGTGTTTCACTCCTATGGGCTTCAGCATGCTATCATGCTAAGAAGGACCTACAGACAAATGCACTGTGGCTAACTCTCCATACCTGCCACTAACACCCTAGTCAAACTAAGACTGAACTGTCCTTTGCGTTACATTTTATGTTAAAAGTGAATCGCATAAGTTACTTACTTCGTTCTGCTTTGTCTTTTTTGAACTGATAGTAGATGTCTGTGATGGAGGACAGCAGTGCCTGCAACCTTTCTGGACTACAGTGACAAAAGGAAGAAAATGAGATATTTTACACATAAACTCAAGTACCTATTAATGAGTTTTATGAACTACAACTCAATGCAGAATTCAATACATATTAGAACAATAAGTACAGTTACTCACTTTCTGTCTTTTGGATGCATGCCTTCCTGATTTGCCCAGGTGTCAGCCAGTAAACCACCAGGAGAAAGTTTGGTTTTGATATCTTGAAGACTAGTTTCTATTATGCCCTGAGAGCTGGAGAGCTACATAAGAGCAAGAAGGTTCAATCTTATCACTGAGTAAAGTGAAAAATTACTTGAAAAATTACTTTAGCACGTTAATACTATAAACCCATTTGTTTCACTGATCTCCATTAAAGAAATAGGTCCAATTATCTGCCTAGGTTTTGCTAAAAGCAGATAAAGCAAGGTATTATTAAAGAAAGAATCATATTTGACACCGGCATTTCTGTCAGTTAAAATTTCTTTTCTTTCAACAAAAACTTTCAACCTTTCATATATCCCTTATTTACTTCTACTCTTATTCTCTTGGTTTATTAAGAATTCATATAATAACTATCCACATAATTCATACCTTCCCTTCTCTACAGTTCATACAACCTTCAAAACAAAAATGCACTAATCATCTTTTGCTTTTAGAATGGAGAACTTTATACCTGCTCCTAGTGTATTAAGTTATTTTCAATTTTTCCTTACATGTCTGGAAACATGATGCATATTTCAAAGCAAATCACTCTGGAGTGTGTTTGTGTATGCAACAATTTAGAAAGCCAACAAAGTAGTAAATAATTCCTTCAGGAAAGGAAAAAAATGGAAAAGAAAAGAAAGCATAGTAAAATATATTTCAGGGTTATAATTTTGAGTATTTCAGAAAACAGGAATGTATTTTCAGGAACTTATTTTCACTACACTGAGCTAATACAAAAGGATTTGCTGTTTTCATAAAGATATTCACATTAGTATGGACATTTTAACAACTACTGGCAATCTAGAAAGTACACTGAAAATTCAGAGTTGTTATTCACAAAAGCCTGTGTTATCGTGTATTTGGCTTTTTCTGTAGAAACACCATTTTCAGAATGACAGGGTAACTTTGTAAGACACTTACGCGCAAGAGTTTTGTGTGTATCTCTGAAATTTCATCCACTTCTGATGCTTCCAAGTTGATCTGCATCAAATTCTCGTATCTGACCAGCAAAAAAAAGCAGTTAAAAAAAGAAAATAAACAAGCCGTGAATACACTCGAAGTATTCCTTGAATTCAGTAACTGCCTCTTTTTGTATATGAAATACAGTCTCTGTCAAGCAACAACCATGAAACTGACAAATTTAAGTGGCCATTAACAATGGAAACATTTTAGATTTAAAAAAAACATTCCTTGATTTTTTCCTACATTGGAAGTGTTAAAATAAAGTTTGAAACTTCCATTCCTGAATTCTTTATTCTAGTCTCACTACTTGTACTTGACAGGCAGTGAAAGAATATTTCCTTTCATCAAATAATTTTTAAAATCTTATCAAACTAAAGGTACTTAAAGTAGTCATTAACAAACTAATACTTCAGTGCACCAAAATGCTTTTCTGAGAAAACTTACTGGGTTAAATGTTTACAGGCTGGGATAGTAGGACCACCTGTTCATATTGACAGTTTCCATATGACCATAGGTCAAGTGCCAAATAAATTATTCAGGACAATATTTTTCCTGTTGAGTCTCAGGTACATTTTATTTTTAAAAACAACATCATGAAGCTGCTTTCAAAAAATACATACTTTGCTCAAGTTCAGTCCTTTATTTACCTTGTCAAACAAAGACTTTGCATTGTCATGCTTTGAAGCACAGCCTTGAAAAGGAAGGACAAACAAGAGGACATGTCCTTTAGAAGACTTTTATGGAGTTAGCAAAGTCAAACAAACTGAAAATTCTGCCCCTTTGTAAGAGGCCAGAAGACCATGTGCAAACACACAGAAAATTTCTGTCCACATGAGAACTACTCCAGTTCGCAAATGAACGTAATTTTTTTACAAACTGCTGCTGAGTTACTCTTGAGTGCACCAGAGTCACAAATCAGTGGTTCCTTCTGAGCTCTGAGTGGCTTTCTTCTGGCAGAATGCAGGAACAAACTATCTGAACCAAAGACTGAACAAGATCTAGTCCTGCCAACTAGTGCAAATGGGCTTGAAGAAGAGTTTGGGTTCCTGCCCTGATGATTTGTAGCTAGGCTGCACAGGTATAGCGTTATCTTGCACGTTACCAACTTCACATTTCACTGTTGTAGTTTTGTGGTGTTTTTGAAGCCAATACAGACACACCTGGGTTTTATGGTAGGTTTGGTACACACAGAGCAAATCTGTCAAACCCTTGGGTATCCACAATTACTGCACACAAGGCGTTCAATTTGCACAGGCATAGCAGCTGCAACAGGTTTAAGTCTGTTTTTAAGTCTACTCTGCAAAGCAGGTTCTACATGTGTGCACTGATCATCTTCTGGGTATCTGCATTTTCAGAGCAGCCTGGTGGCAAGTTTAGAGAATCCTATGACTAAGACAGCACTTGGGGAAGACTGCAGTAGGTTGAACAGGAAAACTACCACCCAAAGGAGAATGCTAAGAAGAGGTGGTATTTAAAGTTCCTATCATACCGCATAAGAATAACACCTTTTTGGGAGGGGGCAAGGGGAGGTGGGTTTGGTTATTTGGGATTTTTTTTTGCAGCTGCTCTATGTTATATTTCAACATTAGAATTCCTTCCATACAGAAAATGCTGCAGTCTTAAAACCGTGTAAGAGGGCAGTATTTAAAGTCATATGCAACCAAACTCAGTGACAAAAGCACTAATGAAAGCAAAGCTACTTGGTTCTTTGTCCAAGCTTTACTATAGCTTCTAGAGTCAATAAGAGCAAATGAGCTGGGTCAGAGAAGAAAGGAGAAAAAGAACACACTCAGTTATCACTCATTAGTAATCGCTTGTTCTCATTAGGTTAAGGAGCAAAATTAACACTCTATAATTTGAGTAACACATATGACTAAATCTGCTTAAGTCATTGCCATCAGAAAATCCATGCTCAAATTAAATTTTTATATGCAAAAACACTGCAGATAATCATAACTTAAAACACTGTTGTCACTAAAAATGACAAAGAAAAATCAATGCATCTGGTGTAGTGCTTCTACTCACATTTTCTCAGCTTTCTCAATGTTTCTGCTGCAGAAATCCAGCCTGATGACAATCTCTGCCTTTTTATGAACCATTTCATTGTAATCATCCTTGATTATTTCACTAAAAAAGTGAAGCATTAGTCTATAACAAAAGTATTCAACTGCCATCCTACCAGCGATCAGTAACACAATAATATACCGGCAGCAATAACTGCCAGGAGGAATTGCTTTCAGTTAATGCATTAACATAATCCTCATATAGAAATACCTTGTGCAAGCTGTTTAATTGTATCTGCATGTTACCAGAGGTTAAATTATCCACAGAAGAAAGTAAATTCGCAAACACCTTAACTTTTATAGTTAAAAAAAAAAAAAATTGTTTCCTTAATGACAGAAAAAAAGGAAAAAATTCAGCCTGTCCTTACTCAAGGATAAACAAAACCTCCCAAGATAGCAAGAGATCACAGAACTATGTATTGATAATCAAGGCATATTTCAATTAAAAAAAAAACCATAATAAAATGCAATCAATTGCTTACATTAACCATCGAATTCCTTTTCGCATCAGCTCCTGGTAAAGAAGCAAAGAACTGGCAACTCTACAGGCATAACATACAATACCTGTCACTGCCTGGAGGAAAAAAACCCAACGTAAGTACTGATCTGGCATTCCCTTAACAATTGCTTCAAGTCAATACAACACAACAAAGAAACACAGATTAATAAAAGAAAGAGCAACATGAGGATGGTAGTTTAAAATGCGTAACTTGGCCTAAGCTTTAGTCAGGCAACAACCAAACACCCATTATGAAGGCAGAGCTAAACAAGGGTTTTCCACTTATGCTGAAGCATTTGTTAGGGATGAAAACAAATCTCACAAACAAAAATGACACAACTTATTATTTCTGTCAAAGTCACAAGTACATTTCATCAATAGTTTAAGAATCAAGCACATACATTACAAGGAACTTGTAAAAACTGACCCTTTTTTTGATTCTAAGGCTACAGACTCTCTTCATTTACCCAATTTCATTTACAAGATTGCTGTATTATTTAGAATTGAGAACAAAGTTTCAGATACTATACTTTACAATATTTTAAATAATAAGTATCCACTGATGCCTTTCTGTTTATTAATTTTCAAGATTACTGGTATTTAAAAGGGACATACATTTTCAGGACTTCCATGTCTGAATACAAGGCTCTTCAGCAGTCAGTATTTCACATGTATAAACGGTCGTCACAAAGTCAAGCATGGCTGTGCATACATTCAGTAGTTTTAGAAAAACAACCAAAAGAATGAAACATCCTTTATTTGTCTCCCACAGATTCTGAAAGTTTTTAAGAGGCAAAAGAAATTCCACCCGTCTTCAGAGTCCTACAGACTCCTTTCTATCGAGCAAGAGTTATTTTTCTAATGTTAAATTTTGCACCATGAGAAGTGAAGTTATGAAGCTTCTAACTAACTTCAGGACTACACAGTATCAGGCTCCTTTTTCCCCCAACACTGAATTATACAGTAACAGAGCACTTTGAGTTTAGAAGACTGAACTTTGTGTTTGGTTTTAAAAAAAAAAACCCAAACCGTATTTTTGTATACAAAGTACGGCTTTAATATACTTTTAGATCCCTTGTTAACAAATACATTTCTATCAGAATCCTCATTAGATATTAAAATCGTTTTATTAACATTATTAATTTGAAAATGAAGTAGCTTTCATTTCAGTATCATTATCCAAGACAGGTATATAATCTAAAATGGTAATTACTCACTTTAGCCATACTGGCATCCCCATCCAAATCGTAACGTTGATGTACTTTAGGAAGTAAAACTGAAACATAAAACAAGTATCTGTATTTTATTATTTTCCAGAAGAGACTTCAAAAGTTCAGATTGTTTTCCCTCCCCACCCTATACACTGCTTTTATGCCTTTTAATATCATGTGGTTCTCATGCACTTTTAAAACCAGCCTTTGCTTTATGTGTTTTAAATAACTTGGTATCTTCAGCAAATTGTCCTTCCTTTTCCAGACTCACTTCTGAACATGCTGCACAGCATAGATTTCATGCAGGTCTCCACCAACAATCTCTCTCCATTGAGAGAGCCAACTGTTTGTCTCTGTTCTTCAGCCCCATGTTTGCCTGCACAGGAGACCATTCCCTTTTTATCACATGGCTGCTTATTTTCATTGAGGCTCTTAAGGGCAGGACTTCACCAAAGAGCTTTTCTAAACCTGAGGTAGCCCCTATCAGCCTACCTCCTTTGTTCTCATGCTCACTAGCTCCTTCAGAAAGCTCTGTCACACAATATAAGGGCCCTATTGATCCTTCCACCAACAGCTCATCTACCCATACTCTTCAGCACGTCTGTGAGAGTGCCAGCTGGCCTGAGCAGTCAGTATTTAGGACACAGTGACAAAAGCAACACTGACCTCTCACCTGCAGCCATGTCCTCCAGCTCATCATTATTAAAAAAAGGGCTCTGGCATAGGCCCCTCTAAAAGCCTCTCAATGATAAATGGAAATTCAAAACCTTAATTTCCTTTTTTTTCCCCGTTATGTCATTACGTTATCTTCTGAGCAAATGTACATTGTAAAGACCACCTCTGTTAACTGAAAGGTTAACCACATTCATGACAAATAAAAAAAAATAAGTAAAACTTGACTTTCCATTTAGTGAATAATGGAACAAAAGAACCAGCTTTGAATTACTTTCTATAATGTTTCCTTATACTTGTTTAAAGTGTCATGCCTCAAAAAAGCACAGAACTCCATAAGCACCACTACACCTTAGCACACAAATGTTCAGGTTCAAAGGAACATTACAAGCACCTACTGTTTCTGTAAAAATGTTCTGGATACTCAGAAGTTTTGAAAAACATTGGACTGCATACTTAGACCTTCAGATATCAACAAAATAAAATTTCCAACACTATTTCTAAGACATAACAGACATAAAACAATTACATTAAGTATCCCAAACTATTTAAAAAAGATCGCTGTAAGAAAAAGGAAATTACTTTCATATACCTTCTTCATAGATTAATCCAACAATGGTCACAGCCTCTCTGCTTACTACAAAGATAGGATTCTCCTCAGTTGTTCTGGGGAAGTTCTGTGCCAATTTGCCAGGCTCTAGTATTAAGCGCCGACCTTCATATATCAGTTCTTGATTCTGAGATGGTATTTTTGTCTGTTTGTAGACCAACTCATGAAATATAGCAGCTCTATAATACAAACAATATAGCAGTTAGACTCACTACAATAGTTCAACAATTCAGATTTTGTATTATTTAAATAAAAATTGCTTTTATTTCTGATTAAGTAAGAACTGGGTTTACACATAAAGCACTTGACTTCTAAGTAGAAAAAAAGCAGCATGCTGCCTAAGGCTCCAGGTTGCTGTGTTACAAAAATAAATGCTATTTCCTGCAAAAATATCAAACTTCCCTTCTACCTCTGATTTTTCTCAAAAGCATGTCTGTCTAAACAAACTTGCTCTGGTCTGAAGGTCAGTAAAAACAGGCAACAACAGATGAGGGGAAGGAAGCACACGTAAGTTTTCTAAGGCGTACCCTTTTCTTCAAAGGAGATGGATGGTCTCTCCAAAAGAGAAGTCTGGTGTTTTACATGTCAAAAAATTAAATTCAGCCTGTAGGCTAACAGATAGCCAGATTATTTCCTAAAACAGCAGGAAGACCAAAGACACTCTGGAATTTTATTTACAGCAATCAATAAATACAAGGATAAGAACTTATAATACCACCACACCTCTCCCCACCACAAAAACCTACCACCACAACAGCAACCAAGAAACCAAGCCAAACCAAACTAGCAAAACCTCCCACAAAGAAGAAAAACTTTCAGTACACTAACAGGAAGGACCAGTTTGCCTCCTGTGCAGCACTAGTACACTATAGCTTCTTAATACTACAGCTAGTTTATAGATAATCATACATGTGAATAATAATAAAAAAATAGAAGCAAAATTTCTCTGCAGAAACACTATTTGGGCTGTCTCAAAAGAAAAATGATGGAATAGAAAAGAAAAATTGAAGTGGACAGAAATGTGTTTACACATTTGATGAAATAACAGGATGTATCCATGTATTAGAACTAAACACACACTCTGTATTATCTGTAATACAGCAGAGAAAAGGCATTTATATTTGTATACCTTACAGCTTTTAACATCAGCACTTCATGGCCATAAAGTGAACCCCATATAAATCAGGATCCTAAACTGTCCCAATTACCACTTCAGAACCCCTGTGAGAGTTTTACATCAGAGACAATGTGTGCATTTTGCATGCTTGAGGACAAGATAAGCAAGAAATGAATACAGTCTCCAGAAAACTACTTTGTAAATAAGGAACATATACAAATGTGCGATGAGTTGGCCTCTATTGGGAAAACAGACATATTGTTAACATACTCAGGATTAAGTCTGTATTCTGACACTAAATGAGACTAAGTGTAAGATCAGTTGATTTGACCTTCAATGACTTTATTTTTATGTTTGGTCAACATGCTTCTACATGCACTATGACTATGCAGGAGAATTGCGCCCTTTCGCTTCCTCAGATAAACTGCCAAGGAAAGGCTGCTGAGTTTGTAACACTGGTGACATGAGGTCACAGGCTACTGAATTTGTAACTCTGGTGATCTGAGGTCACAGTGCTGTTAGCCTGAACACGAGCAAAGTAATGAAAATAGAGAGGGAGAACACTTACGTATTATAGTTGTGAATATAAACCTTGTGCAAGGTCATCTGCTGTAATGAAAAGATGTGGATTATTATTCGGTGCAGTATGTCACTCGTCTCTGCAAAAAACTGGTCAAATCCCCAGCATTTTTCCTGGTCTGCTTCAAGAATATTCGCAAGGACAGGTGTGAGCAGTACTTGCAGACCCCTAGAGGACACCAGGAAGAGATGAGACAACTTGGTTCTACTTGGAACATTTTACCTTGCAAACTAATTGCAATAATTCATTTGACTTATCCAAATGAATTCATACTTCCTCATGAATACACATCTATTATCCCTTAAAGAATATGTCAGTGCCTTTTTTCCTACAGTGAGCAACAAAATGTTCAATGGCAATGTCCATTGTTTTTCATAAATACACGTACTTTAAATCTCTCATTTTTAGGCTTAACTATCAAGTATTTTTTCTTGGTACTTGAGATATTTCACAGACGCTGCAAAAATGACATAAAATTTAGTAAGTCTACATTGTTGAGCTGAGGCCACCTTCTACCACCGTAGTAGCATTTTACCCAGTTCACCCCACACACCAGAGTGCATCACTCTGAAGCAAGCTACTGCCATTTAGGATTTGCTGGTGGAGATGCAACACTGTTGCTTTCAATCAAAATCAGCTGGGTTAGAAAAGACTCATTATTTAAATTGTCAACACTAAGAATTCATCCTGATTGAGATGGGGCTAAATAAGTACTCTGCACATGCAGCTTGAATGCTGCAAAAAAACCCGTGCAACTACTGCCTTACAGTTGTTACTATCCTAGGAGAAAGGTCAGCTTAAATTTCTTGCATTTCTACCTTGAGCATATGAATGGTAAGGAACTTCATGGATCCCACTTGTGCATTATCATGAACAACTTCTCCAAAATTTTAACATTACGTACACATCAAGCCAGGGTAACAGGTAACATTTTGAAGCAAGCTGCAGAGGCTTGCAAGTACACTGCTGACGCCATTAGAGGTCAGTGGATGCTGTGCTCAAACTCACTTTAGTACTAAACTTGTAACACTAAATACTGTTTGAATGTTACTTAAAACTATTACTGTGAACAGATGTTAAATGAAACAATCTGCTTCCTTTATCATTTCAAGCAGTTCAATTATACACAATAAGCAGAGGAAACAAATGAGCAGTATTATGAAAAACACAGACAAATTGCAAGTTCTGCACACTTTGAACAAATGAATTGACATAAACCAGACTTTGACTCTACACCCCTTAAGGATGTACATATTTGGCTTTCAGAAAAGTTTGCTTCTAGAGTCTCTTCACAGAACAATTTATTTCCTCCTTTACCATGAAGGATTAGTAACTTTAAAGTACGAAAGAAGTCTCAGGAAGGTAAATGGGTATATTGGTTATGGGAGGTATTTTCAAAGTCATACCAAAATTAGATCTTTCACGGCTCTTCCTATTGAATATTATGGACATACAAAGCAAAAATATGATGATAAAATTGAAAAGATATGAATATGTGTTAAAATGTGCTGTGACCTTTTTCCTAGCAAAAAGTAAGCCTCTGAACTGTCTTTGCTTATCATTTCCTTCCTACTGCCTAATCTTTGTCATGTCTGAAGTGACATTCTTGCAAGAAATGAGGGCCATCAAAGGTATTGATTCTTCATTCCTGAGGGTGAAGAAGATGCAGTAATAATCTTTCTTCACAAACCACATCAGATGTTCTCATTTGTAAATTAGCAATCATAAAACTATTTGGACAGATGGGAAGAAGAAAAACACTTTATAACCAAGTATAAGACTGTACTGATGTACTGAAGAGCTCAAAGAAAAGACTGTGTCAAATCTCTGCTCCAAAGACACAATCCTAGAATATTACTGGAAAAACCCAATCAAGTGGCATTGAAACATTTTGTGAACATTTTTTTTGTTCAAACTTACTTTGAAAGGCTACAAGAAATAGGCATCTCCCAGCTCCACTCAATAGGTCCATTTTCCGCTTTCTGTACTCCAGAAATAGCACCAGAAGGCTTTCCAGTGATTATTTTATACCTGCAATACATTACAAAAATAATGGAGACTTCAACTACTACCTCTTATACATACATAGGTCTAGTAACTAACTAATCCTCAAAGGGGCAGCAATAATACAAATTGAAATGACAGGTTGGCCTAAATCAACAGTTAGGAAGTTTCACTTACAAGCTGTGCTAGAAAAGAGCAGTGCTAGAAAAGTAAAGAACAAAAAGCTATGCTGGAGAAGTAACTTTGTCTACCTCAGCCTTGGGGAAAAGTTCAGGAGAAATTTCCAGCATACTGAAACCAAAGGTTTTCACAAGAGTTAATTAATCAAAGTTAATTTAGTTCAATTTACACATTAAAATGCTAACTTCAAGCACGTTCGATAGCAAGAGATGACATTTAGCCATCACAAAGTGGCTTGAGCATAGAGAAGGAACATCCAGAAATTTGGATACAATTTGGCATTGTTTAACTTTGTATTGCACAGGCAAGTATTTCTCAAATTTTTCATGAAACGAACGAGGAGCAACAGGCTTTCTGCAATAGAAAATTTCAGTTGCGCTTTCCCTTTAGGGAGGACGAGGTGTATACAAAACATCTCTCAAGCATCTACAACAAGAATTCTTACGGGAAAAAAATTACAAGATGGGCAATTTCTTCAACTAAGAAAACTGGAGTTAGCTTTACACAGAGTACCAGAACAGAGATGTTATTGATGTGTTAGAGGTCCCAAGTACCACCTTGCTTTATTTTTAAAATGCAACACACAGAAAAACAAACTAGAACCAGACCAAGAAGAAACAGGAATCAAATACAATCATCACACCACAGACACAACTTCTGTTTTCCATTCAGGAGCCACCCCTGTTATCTTCAGCTGCAGTCCACAACTATACTACTCAAATGTCAGTCTCATGGGTAGTGCACCCATCTCAAGACTGCTGGGGAAGACCACCATTTAAAGGACAACAAAAATTTGAAGCACTGAAAACCCATTTCAGAATACCATAATATTGCCCAAGTATCCAAGTTATATATACAACACTGCAACAGACCAGCCTAGTGCCAGGCTGAAGGAAAGATGTGTGGAAAAACATCAGTATTTTGGGGGAGCTCAATTCAGGTCCTTCTCAATTCAAATGCTTAATTCAGATCTTAAGGTGTCACATAGTAAAATCCCTGTACAAGCAGAGAGTTTCTACTGATTTTGGCTGGGATAGAGTTAAGTTTCTTCATGGTAGTGTATGGTACCATGTTTTGATTTGTGACCAAAACAGTGTTAATAACACAGGCGAGTTTAGCCATTGCTGCGCAGGGCTTACACAGCATCACAGCCTCTTCTACTTTTCCACTGCCACATCAGCAAGTAGGCAGGGGATACAGGAGGACAGCTGACCCAAGGGATATTCCATACCATACCATATTACTCAGCAACAGGAGCTAAGAAGAAGGTGGGGAAGAATTTGCCAGGGTGGCATTTGGTCAGGGACTGACTGGGCATCAGTTGGCTGGTCATGAGCAACTGGGGATTTTTCTGCATACTTGTTTTTATTGGTTTTGTTTCCCTTTGGGTTTAAGAGGCAAGAATTGCTGTTTGTTGTGGGGCTTTTTTTACTTGTTAAACTGTCTTTAACTCAAGTTAAAGTATGAGTTTTTGCACATTCACCCTTCCAGTTCTCCTCCCCATCCCACTACAGAGGACTGAGCGAACAGCTGTTTTATGTTCAGCTGCCTACTTGGGCTATACCACAACAAAAGAGTATTTTTCCTTAAATATTTTCACTGTTTTAGATTTACTATATGTGTGGAGGATTCCTTGGTAAAAAGCATTTCAAGGGCTGATGTAATTTACCAACAGATAAAATTCTCCTTCTAAATTACCTACATCACTTCCTTGTTTCTACGAGGTCCTTCGAAAGGTCGGAAAGGCAAACTCCCTGTTGCAGCATGGTAAAAGGTCACCCCTATGCTCCACAGATCAACTGTTGCTCCGTACTTTTTTTGATGCTCTTTTCTCAAAACAGCTCGCTCATACATATCAGGATGCTAAAGAGAAAAAAAAAAAGTTAGAATTGCTTTATTAAGCTTTATAAAGATAAAAACCCAATCTATCCTTTCACAGCAAGGTAATTTGTCTCTCTAAACTTTCAGTTCTTTAAAAAAGCAAAGCTTGCCTGTATCATAGCTTAAGCTATTCTGACAAATATCACTATATTCCTAGGTATGACAGTCACTTTTATTAAAAACTTTGCAAAAAATATTTTAAAATTCAGCTGAAGAGTGACTACTAGTATAAACGACCATTAAAGAAGAGACGAAACTCAGCATTCCTCCAGATTATTTTGAAATAACAGAAAACAAATTGAAAAAAGATCCATAGCAGAGGAGAGTATCAGTTATGATACACATGTGGGAAAACACGGCAGGAACAAAATCATGCTAAGGTGCTTGTCTTGATACTTCTCTACCTGCCTCTCTTCGGTTAGCCAAGGTTTCACATGAATCTTAACTGCACCTAATGCCATCCAAGTAGCTCAAACACCAACTAAAACCCATCTACAGAGACAAAGGCAAATATATTCATAACTAAAACATTGTTGTTCCTTTCACACAAAGCAGCAGTTGAAGTCGGACCTGGAAATTATTTCAAGGCTGATGTATTTACATTAGCAGAAAATGGCATGACCCAAGGTGAAAAAGTCCAACAGAAAGTTATAAAAACAATTATAATACAAAGGTTTAAATACTAATTCCCAACAACCTGACCTTCACCTATTCAGCTATAATCACGGAGGGCCTCAGGCTTCAAATATTGCTTCAACAGAAAATTAAATCATATGGGCTTACTAAATACTCTTCTGTGCCATAGAGAGAAACAAATTGTTCATCATCTTCAAGTTCTCTTGCTGCACCAAAATCTGTAAGTTTGTAAACAGACTGACCATCTTCACCTATAACACGCATTATATTGCCTGGTTTGATGTCACGGTGCACTATTCCATTCTCACGGAGATGATTCATCCCAGCCACTTCAATTGAAAAAATAAATACAGAATTCATGTACACATTGTGACACAGATTGTGCAAACACTGAATTTAACTAGGAAGACATGCTTATGTTCTCATTGGGAAATGGGAATAAGAAGAGACACTCAATTAACAAAAAGACCATCACCACAGATTGCCTTTTTTTTTGTTTCCAAACAGCTAAATTACAGCATTTCCTGCTCTCAGTAACATCTTTCCCATAAAGCAATTTTTACAGCAGGTAAATTAGGAGGAAAATTTTATAGCAGGTAAACACAAGTAAACCATATCATTTTTCTATTTTACTCTTCTGAAATTATCACTAGGAGTCAGTTTGATGTGTGAAAAATAATCTTGAAATAAAGAAAAAAAATTACATCAATACTTTACACAGAAATGGCTTCTTAATGCTGCTACCTATGCCAACATAGACACAAATAAAAGATGTGATTCCATATGACCATATTAATTTGTTCAATTAGCTGACAGTCATTTAAATTTGCCTCTTGCTGTTTCAAAATAAACAAAACAAGTATGAGTTTGTTTCAGTCAACAAATTAGACCAAAGAGCAAAGTCTACATACCCACATCTCTCAAAACAATTAAGAACTCAGACTCTGGCAAACCAAAGGCATTAGACGGCTCCTCTAAAACTGTGTATAAACTCCCACATGGACAAAATTCCATAACTAGTACTTTGTGTCTAGTAGTTGTCTGAAAAAAAAAAATCAAAAGAGATTAAGAATCTGACTATTGTGACACCAATGTCAGAAATTATCAATAACCACAAGATCTCACTTTCGAAAAAGAAAAGAAAAGTAAAATCTATAGCTATATCATAAATACCATTCTGGTGATCTTCAAAAGAAGAACAGGTGGATTTTTATATTGTTTCATGTATTCCAACTTGAGAGGGGAAAATAATTGAGAAAGCCTCAAGTTCTAGGCATTAGCAGGTTGACAGCAGTATTGACAGGTGAGACAAGTGAGAAACTAGACATCCTTAAGTGCTGAGAGTACCGACTGTCCTTCTTTACTTTTTACTCATCTCAGCATCTCGGTCATTTCAATTGATCAGTCTCAGCTTCAGTTCAGCTGCTGCAATTTATACTATTATACAGTTCTACTGTAACTTAGTATCCTACGTCACCATTTTAGTTGGTTGCAAAGGAAAAGCATAAAGTTGTCAGGATTACCGAAACACCTTCAGCTAAAAACAGTTCCATTATTCAACTATTAAATACTGACACATGTAGATAGCTTAAAAATCCTAATTCAAGATAAAACTTAGGGCAGTGGCTTCTCGAGATGAAGAATCATAACCTGTGCCTACACACTGAAGGTGTTTCACCACCTGAAAGCAAGCATATTCTTTCAACAGCAACAACAACAACAAAGAAGAAAGAAAACCAAAATACAGTGGTGGATGGATGGGAGTATTTGTATTATCATATATATCATTCTTTAAAAATGTAACTATATGCTCTATACTTAGGGATAAAACAAAAAAACAGTAATTGCAGTTACTTCCATGCATCTCAGATCACAACTACAACAACGCATTACCTCTTCCTCAATGGCAAACAATTTGACAATGTTCTTATGATTTAGTTTCTTCAATACTTCAAACTCTCGCATCTGAACATCCACAGGACGAAGGAAACTTATACTGTTAAATACTTTGACAGCATATAAATCCCCAGTTTTCTGTTGAAAACAAACAAACTACTCATCAAACAGAAGCAAAAGATTGTAAATGTACACATAGACATTATCCAAGCATTTTGAGATCTTCTGTTGTACATGTGAGCATAACCAGATTAGAAATATTTCAAAATAGTATTTTGTGCTAAGGTGGAAATAAAGATTCTGCTACAAAAATTAAATTGGTTTAATTTAATATAGACTAGAAGCAAACAGACTAGCAGAATGGAAACTCCTTAGGTCACAAAACCTAAGTGCTTTTAAAAAAAAGAACAGTTAGCATAAGAAAGGCTACACATTCAAGAATTACTCATAAACTTAGCTGAAAAATATTTTTTCAGCAAGAGTTACTTGCACTTATCAATGAGAGGCACACACATACTTGGCTTGCTTAAGTTAAAAGACAATTTCTGGTAGCTGAACGTTGCTCTCTCTTTCTTTACTATTACGTTTATACTGATAAACCAGTATTTTGATTTTTCAAAGGCAGTTTCAAGCACTACATGCCACTCATGTAAAATCCTGAAGCAGTTCAAACCCATATCATAAGTGTCAGAAGCATAATCATGAGCTTAATCAGACTTAAGTTCTCAAGTCAGACTAAGCCCCAGCTGGAAGTGTTAACTCCTGTCCCTCTCTCAGGGCAAAGCACCTCCCTATACCCACTCTAGGAATAAGCTTGCACTAGCAGTTTGTGCAACAGATTATTTCTAAGGACACAGCCTTCCTGTGCTTAGACAAGGTGTGCTTTGCAGCACACTCACATGCACTACTGGTGCCCAGGTAAAAAGCTTTCTTCCGCTGACAATGAGCTGCAGGTCACAGGCTCAGACTAGTGAGGGTGATGACAGGTGCAACCATGAAACTGGTTTACAGGGGAATCATTCTGTGTTGAAATTCACTCACCCAGAAAAGGACATTAACTGCTAAATTATTGCTTAATGTTGTTTCACACCTAAATGTGGAACACAGAAACACTATAGCCTATAAATCACTTTGTACTGATTTCACACAGACTGTCATTACCGTAAGGGAACTTTAACAACTACACTTAACTTCACTTGGTGAGACATACTGTGAAATTCATAGGAATAGAATGACCTACACAAGTAAGGTCATCTCAACCCCTCACTCAGGTTGCAACATACACATACATCAGTGTATCATTTACATGGTAAAAAAATTACTATTTTGCACTGATTACTCAAGGCACATCACCAAGAAGACATTTAAAAAACAGTGACTTACAGACAACAACTAACAACAGCTTCATCCACTACAATAAGAATATTTTATGCACAAAAATCATAAAAATCACCAAAACAGGTTTTAAAAGAACAGATAAAAATAATTAAAAGACAATTTAATGAAGATATAAATCATAGGATCATATAATAGAAACTGGTAGATCATTTATTCCTATTCAAATTCTTAAACAAGGTTTATTTTTTCCATAAAATTAAAGAAAAAGGAATGAAGAATTCATAACAGTTAATATTTTACAATGAAAAATAATACAACATTACAACAAATACAACATTACAACATTAAAAACAAATCCTTAGAAATCTAACTATAGAACACTAAATCAATGGACAAATATTAAAAATTAAAAACTAAGCATGAACAATTACACAGATACATTTGCTTTAGGCCTAAATCTTGAACTTTTTTTGTTGATTTCAAGACGCAACTTGCATATGAAAATTCCTCACAAACCTTCTGTCGTCCCCGGAAAACATTTGCAGTCGCTCCCTGTCCTAAAATGTCAGACAACAGCCACAGGTAATTTGAAGTGCTCTGCATCTTTGCTCTTTGATTAGACAGTTTTCTTTTTCACCTTAAAAACAGAAAGTTCAATACACTGAATTATAATTTAGTAAAATACACGAAAGGGACTTATTTTAATTAGAAGGAAATACAAATGTCCAAACCCCAACTGTAACTCCAAAGACATGGAGAACTAAGAACAACCAAGTAGAGGAATAAGAGGTGAAACATGGAAACAAAAACAAGCCCAACAATCAAAACTAATGCCATTGACACAACATCTCTCTGCATTTAAGGTCTGTATTCCCCAAACTTTGTGTGAAAAATCAACTGGAAAGGTGAAAGCTTTATAATCCCTTTAGTGTTGTACATGGTGTTTAAATGATAAAGTAGCAAAATATATAGAAAAGAGTCAAAAACACGTGCACAAGATCTTCTAAAGGAAAGCAAGACCTGTAACTGAATTCCATTATTCTGTACACATCCCAAAGAACAGACATTAGAGATGATGGCAGATAAGTACACAGATATTTTAGATCACTTTGGCTCTGGAAGTTGCATTTCAGTAGAACTGTAAAGGAACTGGACTAACAACTCACAGACTGCTAGTTTTACACGAGCTCAAAAAAAGTCACAATCGATGCAAGTATTTTCATTCACTTGCTAGATCCAGCAATTACTATTGAAAGAAATTAAGGGACATTTCCCTCATTTCTAAAATCTCATATTGGGTATGTCACATCTAGAGAGACAGCCTGGCTTTCCCACCCTTCCTGAAATATGAACTGTCAAATACTCGGGTCTTCACAAATTCAAAAGAAAAAGGAAAAAAAAATTGATTAAACTTATTAACATAAAATAAAACATTAGAATTGCCAGATTGACCTGTTTGCCAAAACAGCAGGAGATGCAGGTGAATACCCTTAACTTTTTGGTTTAATTAACACACTGATTTTGCCGTTAAACCTAGCAAAAGGCTCTAAAATCAAAGCTGCAGCTTCCCAAACCTAAAGAATCTCAAAAGCAGAATGGCAACTGGACCAGGGGAAGCTCCTGCAGTAGCCGTCTTCGCTCAGCTTGGCAGGCGACACTGCATGTTACTTGCACGTGATACTTGACAGGAAACTGCTGACTGATCCTCAAAGAAAGAAGCCTTTCCTGTAACTATTGAAGAAGAGGCATGACAGAATTTCCTGTGTTTGTTACCAGAAGGTGACTGGCGCCTTCTGAGAGCTCCCTGGTGCACAAGGTGACACAGGAGCCCCACAGTGCACACCGCAGGAGAGCGGACAAAGCCGCATGCCAGCCACCATTCACCCACCGTGCCGCGGCAGCCGGCTGGAGCACACACCCGAGCACTGCTCCTGATCCTACCGTGCTACACTGCAGACACACACGCGTTCTCATGACTCTGAGCACATTTCTCTGCGTGTAGTGACTGCAGATTGCACACTTTCATTTCGCTATTCGCTCATGTGAGATGTGAAGCTTCTTGCAAAGCTGTCCCAAAACATCCAGGCAATAACATGTAGCATACAGAATGCAAAGACACAATGCAAAGACCTGACATGACTCTACAATTAACTTAGACTCATGGAGCAATGCCATTTGCAAAATCTAGATAAAGTTCTTAATGCCGCTGGAAGGGACAAAAGGTTTTATGTCAAATCTAAACAACAACAAAAACAAGCTAACACCACATTCCCAACCTTTACAATTCTTGGTTGACTCTGACAAGACAATTTGCCAAAGTAGAATAAGATGACTTCTCTCATCGGGCAATTACTGTAGATGCCGAAGAGCTATCCATGATGCAGACAGAGAAGGAAGAGAGGATGGAAAGAAATAATGCACAGCCTGCTCTGTAAACCATCTGTAAAAATTTCAAGTTAAAACATTCCTCTCATAATTAAAACCCTGCTTGTAACAAGCCAGCTGGCACATTACCAGTAACCATGTATTTTGTGATTTACTTCAAAACAACATTCATTAGACTCATACCAAGACACAGAACCATAACAAATCATTTCTAATCAGACAGAAAGTGCACAGAAATTCTTCATCGAAGTCTATTCAAATAAAAACAAAAGTTAGTAGCCTATTAAGAAACTGAATTACTACATTTCCCAAAATGATAAAGATAAGGTAACTTATGTGCAAGATCAGCTCTTTTTCTTTACCTTCTTACTTTATAATTAAGTATGCACAAAGGTCAATGGATGAAAAAACAAAAGGACATGACTGCAACAGATGATCTTCAGTATTATTCAGCAGATATTGAGAAAAACCCCAAACCAGCAAGTAATTTAATGGATTCTCAAGGTCTGAGGTTTTTGAACTCTTAAAACTACAGACACAAATATATAAATATTAATCCCAGGGTACACATTAAGCAGCAAAACAAAGTCAGTATTGCATTGTTACTCTTTTTTTTGTCAACAGAGTACACTCTTTTTGGCAGAGTCTTTACTTTTAAGGTATAAAGTCTCATTCAGCTTTAACCTTCAAATTATAACAATTAGATCGAATAACATTAGGCCTCCTTTGATTTAATACTTTGTGTTCCTGACAAAGTCATAACTGATCTTTGCTAAATACTCAGCATGTCAAGTTTTCTTTTCATTTCTTCCACTATATTCCTAAACCAAGTCACTAAGGGTTTCCTATTAAAATTTAAAAAAAAAAAAAAAAGCTCTAACTGTATGATTGATCCTGTCACTAGACTTAATGCTGAACTTTCTATTTCTTCACATCACACTTATGGTCATTAAGCCTGGTATTAGACAAGTCAAAAGCTCCTCACATACATCTAAAGAAATCTCTCCAGCTAGCAGTTTGATTTATTATCCCCCACGACTCATTAGCATTTCAGGGGCTTGAGGGCTGCTTTTTAGGTGTTTTTTTATTTAATATTTTTCTGCTTCTGCTCATGCTACTACTTTTCTAATTTATTAGCAGAGGGGATTGTAATAAAAAAAGACTGCACTGCTAATGTGATTTTTTAAAAAACTCCCAGTGCTTTGAAGCAGGAGTACTGATTGCTTCTAATTAATATGAAGGAGTTTTCTGTTACCTCAGGCACACGGGATAAGCACACAAAGCAGGTATGGCTCCCCTGTTGACAGCTGCAATGTACAACTTCACCACGCAAGCAGGGACAGATGATGAAGTTAAAGTGATGGCTCTTTCTGTTTAAGGGCAAAATCCTATAGGTAACCAAAGCCAACAGGAAAGGTGCTGGGGTTCCAAATAAATGTTATTTACAGTCTGGTAACTATTAACGTTTTATACTCCCCCGTATGCCCTCTCTCAAGGCTTAGAAAAGAAGCTGCCTCTCTTAACGCTTCTGCTTTCTTCAGCTGCAACCTCCTTACGGGAGTTTCTAGTCCAACAGCTGGCATCTGAATCATGGAAATACCCTGTCCTTAGCCACACAAGGTGCTGCTTGAACCCTAAGGAAACAGCACATTCTTCCAAAGGCACACAAAACAAATGGCAAGCCTGGCTCCAGTGCTGCTCATCACCCCTACTCTCGGCATGTCCAGTCCATAATGCAGGAAGAGGACTCGGCCTGTCCGGGACTGCAGCTCCTGGAAACCAACGGAGGGCCACGGCCCTCTCTCAGAGACGTGCGGTACGGCGGGAACGTCCCCGGGGCTCACCCCCACAGCAGGACGAGATTCCCGAGGTAAAACTTTAACAACTCCTACAACCACGAAGGTGCCGCCGCTTACTGAGGCATATTCACGGGGATCTAAGTCACCGAGACCAGGGCAAGGGCCAGGCCCCGGGCACGCC
>VZTI01004408.1:559083-593091 GCA_013397865.1 Struthidea cinerea
CGGAGCGGGCCAGGCACCGCCCGGGCGGCGCAGCCACCGCGCCCTTCCCGCCCGGCGGGGCCCGGAGGGGGAGCCCCGCGCGCTGGGGCCGAGGGAGCAGCGCCCGCCCCCAAGGCGGTGAGCCGCGAGGCAGGGAAACATCTGGGAATCACGGGAAAGTGGGAGTCAGATGTTGTACAAAAGTGGTCATTCTGGGTGTTTTCGCACCCAGACGGGCTCGGAGCGGTTCCGGGAGGGTGCCGTGGTGATTTGTTTGCTGCGTAATGGGTCTGGCGGAGGTTTCGCTTCCTCGGCTCCCCAGGACAGAGCTGCCTCTGTCCCGCCCCAGGCCACTGAGCCAGAGCTGTGGGACCCCCGCCTCCCCACGGCGGGCTCAGGGGATACCCGGGAGAAATGTTTTCCCGCCCCGTGTAATTTCTCTCTGTTTCACCTTGTCTAAACCTCACGAAATCCTGGTAGTTTTCACATACCTGATCCCGCTCAGTTGTAAGCAATACGTTTTAAACCAAAGTTCCCGGCTGATTTATCCCTTGCTATGTGTTTTTTGTCGGTCTGGTAATGTTGCTGTTCCAATAAACGATCTGTATAATGGAAACTATTGATAACTTTATAATATATGCATAATGTAATCTGATCATAATTATAGTGGGGAAATAGTGAAAAGATTTTTTTTGTTTTCCTCCCAAGACGATCCCGTTTTTGATCCTCTATATTAATAAACTCCTGTTTGGAGTTGCCATCTTCCCAAATCTTGGAAGCCTAGTCTCTTGAACTGACAGCAGTCTCTTGCTCACAGGCTTTGTTTATTGTTATTATCTTACCTTTTGTAATTTTTGTCACAAGTTCAGACTATCTCTGCTTCACTTTTTACAGGGCACTAAGCTTTTTACAAAGTTCTCCTTAGTGAAACTGATGTATTGCCTTTGATGCACTTATGGTCTTAATATAAATGCTTGATTTATTTTCCCCATTTGTTGGCATCTGAACTTTGCTTTATAATTCTATATTGTAGAAGGAATAGTTCCCTACTACATTTGTGTTCTGTCCTTGCATCTTTCAAAATACTGCAGCGGTCCTCAGAAGTTACATGGTTTATTTCTGTTACCCTTTCCTCTGTACCCAGCTTTGCAAGCCGTATTTTTCTATCAGGTTGATACCCATAAGCCAGCTTTGTCTTCTTCAGAAATATTCATCAGATTGTTAATATGGATTTTAGCAAGGGCCCCCACAAAATCAGGAAAATGCCTGTGAATTTTCCTTTGTGAATATGTATTTGCTTCTACTTTTGAATAAAATGAAACTGTTGGCTAAGTATGATGATGCTTTATAAAACTGGATGTTTTAAATCACAGTCTCATTCAGGATGGATGAGGTCTCTGGTTCGGTCACCTGCTCAAAACAGTGTCAGTGCTGACTTCAGACCAGGTTCCCCAGGACTTTGTTTATTTAAGACCTAGACTATCTCAGATGCAGGGTCATCCAGCCCCTGGGGCTGGCCACTGACTGCTCTCACTGCAGTTACCATCCATGTGCTTTCCCCTGTTCTTGAAGCAATGAAAAAGATTCATATGGTTCGTATGATCCAAACAGTTCATTTTTTTAGGGTATGTCTGCAAGATAATCAGTGATCCTTATGCACGGAAGATCTTCTCTAACCTTTAAATGTTTAACAGCATGAATCAGAGGAAAATGTTATGTCCAATTTAAGAATAGGAAAAAACAGACACCAAAAAGGAAAGTGTCGTTGCAGTTTCATTCTAGATTTTTTTTTACTTTGCTTGTTTCCATTTCTTTTTAACATAAAACTTTTGCTATTCCTCACCTCTCTTGTATTTGGATTCTCATTCATGTTCACAAATTCAGCAGTCTGTAGCTGTACACTATTGGAACTCCAGCCTAACAATATGTCTATGGGAACTGCAGCTAAAGCTGGCATGTTGCAGTCTTCACACTTGTAGCTGTGAATGCCAGAACTCCAAAAGAAAAAATGGTAGGGAGACAAAAAGAAAGTCAAGCTGAACATAGTCAATCAGAGCTGAAGGCACTAAAACAGGCCAAATATGGTATGTTCTTCTAATATTTTTCTTGGAATCCTCTGGGGAACCTAGCAAAAATGAGGTAAGAATAGGGGAGAGTGGAAATCATACTAGATATTTGCCAAGAAAGAATGAACATCTGATTGAATTATTTAACTTTTAAAAATTTTGAGTGAGAAGTTGCATTTTACCAACCTCGGCTTTTACCAAAAGGACAACCACTAACTTTACCAGTAGGTGGGTGAAAACAGTAACACTTGAAACTCATAAGCAAGTTAATCAGTTTTTCCTGTATCACAAACAAATTCTCTAAAGAAAATCAAAGCTTTTGAGCCATTTACTTTTGTAATCTATTTGCTTTCTATGTTTAAGTACTTAAGAGGCGTCACAGCTGAAGCAGAATAAGCAAAGCTGTTCAGCAGCCAAATTCACTTCTGCTGGAACTGCCTTTCATAGTTCCATGTTATTTAAGCCATTTTCTTCTGTAGTTTTGCAGAGGGAAGAGATGCAATTCCATGATGTAAGACAGCTCTTTCCAGCTTGCCACCAGAGAATTCATTCCAAATCTGTTTACAACATGTACAGATTAATGTTCCCAAGCAAACCTCACACTAATTATACTCTTCCTCTTGTTGCATAGATACAAAGCCAACTAGGAGAATTCAGTGGAATAGTCGCTTGCATTGACAGCAAAAATAACATTCTTAGATAAAAAACTCTTGCTCTGGAGCCTGGTATTTCCTGCTTTTCTGAAATGCCTGGGATATTGAACAACCATTTTATGAAGGAAGAAAATTTCTTTGCCAAAAGGGTGGTCAAGCAGTGGAACAGGCTGTCCAGGGAAGTGGTTGAGTCTCCATCCCTGGAAGTATTTAACAGATGTGCTGGATATGGCACTTGGGGTCATGGTTGTGTGGTGGGCTTGGCAGTGTTGGCTTAGTGGTTGGATTTGAGGGTCTTAGAGGTCCTTTCCAATCTAAATTATTCTATGATTATCATACTGTATGTCTGTATAACTTGTGTAATTCACATCCCGCACAGGTTCCCACCCCAGAGCTAGTCAGAAACACTGTGTACAACAACCCAAGACAAATTACAGACAAATACAACTGCCCCTGCATCTGTCATGCCATGAACATGAGCAACCAGTGGAGAACAGAAAGACGCACTGGAGTAAGAAAACATTTCCTATTTAAACCCTCTTTACAAGAGGAAATTTGCCTTATACGCTAAAGGAGTTACCACCATGATGATGATTTTAAACATCTTCAGTCTAGATATAGGGGCATTTTGACCACAACAATGTTAAGTCATACAGAAAAGCTGCAGGTGGTTGTGTTTGGTGCAGCCTTTAAATGCGATCATTAACCTTTGTCTGGTAAAGGATAAATTGTGATTGTCAACCTAAATGAGAGCACTCCTATCTTCTTCCCCTTCTTCTACCCTGCAAGAAATATCACAGTCTTAGAATATGCTGACTTGGAAGGGACCCATGAGGATCATTGGGTTGCAACTCCTGGCCCTGCACAAGACCCTCCCTGAGAGTCATACCATGTTCTTGAGTAGTTTTCATATTATGTTCAAAGTATCTAAACACTGCCTGAAGAATCTAGTTCACACTCCTGATTATGTCTCTGATCATCACTAGATTTCTCTTTGGAGGTAGGTAGTGAACTTCTCAGTTCAGATGCTAAAAAAAAACAGGCACAGCAGGAATCCACTTCTTCAAAGTAAAATGTAGAAACCCAGCAATTGCCTTTCTAAACCTTGATTCTTTGCAAACATAGTTACTAGGCACTGCCTACCCACCACATAACCCAACTGTGATAGAGCAGCTGCAGACCTGCCATCTCTGCACCACTGAAGGAAATTACAAAAAAAAATAACCTCCTGGTAGCCAGAATCAGTAACTACATTTTAAGCTAAAGATACAGAATCAACCGCAGAGGTGCTGCTTTAGAGCTCGGGTTGCATAAGCCTGATTGAACAGAGACAAAGCATACGAAAGTAAAAAATCCTTTTATAATTCTTCAGGCTGAACCCATTCTCTGAAAATCCAGACTACTCCTCCTACAGGATACTCGTTCAGTTATGGATGGGAGGGCAGGGTACAAGTTTATAATAGAGGCAGGCTAATGGGTGCCACATGCAGCTCGCTCCTACACTTGGCACTCTCTGCTTGATATCCATTCTCACCTGCCACCACCAGGTGGGCAGACACATTGTGAGGGGGAAGTGTTTCTGCTGCTTCAGCTTCCTGGATAGCTGATTATGGGCATAGATGAGCTCTAGATTTGGCACAAAGGGACCTGTGGGATGGGTGAAGGATGGTGGGATTGAGGAAGGAAAAGAGTCTCTTTTGGCAGTGGCCAGTTTAAAGAATTCGCTCATGAGGCTCTAATTTAATAATAGCTAAATCATCCTCTTAGCAGTACTGCCCTTACTTGAGAAGGCAAAATATATAAAAACTAAGAGTTACTCCATTACACTGTGACTTAAACCCAAAAAGCTTTGCAAAAGATGGAAGCTTTATTGATCACTTCATAATCTGCCCAGTGAAAGCTCTTCCCTCTGTGTGGTAAAACTTCCATAACTCCAGGGGAAGGAGGCCAAGCCAGACACAGAAGACTGGCAGCAAATGCTCAGCCGTAGCTGCAGTGTCAGGGGTGCAGCCTTTGTGCTGGGGAGGTGCAGGAGAATGGCAACACCTGGAAAGCACCAAGTGAGAGAGGGAAGGTTTCTAGTGCTATGGGAGAAAATGAAATGGAGCATTGGTATGGCAGCAAAGGGAGGGAAACAGGACTATGAAACTAGGAAATATGAAAAGCACCACAAGCACTCATTCTGTGATACAACTAATCAAATAACAAGAAACTTTTGATTAAAAAAACTTTTGATATAAATCAGGAACAAAATCTTACAGAAGTGATACTATCCTATTGAAGGTAGTAAAGGTATTTTCTTCCCTCATTGAAAAATGAAAATGGCAGTATCCTCAAAACATCACCACACTCTGATTCCCAGATGCTGCTTCTGACCCACCTTCCCATTTATTTTCCAATTAAAGTGAATGAGGAACACAGCACCACAGAGTCTAGGAAAAACGCTCATCTGATTATGCTAGAGGAAAGTCAGCTTTTTACTATGGACATCAGTTCATGAGGAAAGTATTATAAATCCCATGCATGGCAAGACTCGAACTTTCCCCTGCCCCTATGAAATAGTTACAAAAACCTGTCATGTTAGAGAATTAAAAAAATAAAAGTAGCAGCATTCTACTAAAAATCACTGTATAGACCACTGACGCTACTGAAATATTGCAGTGAATGCAATTCTTTCTTTCTGCCAGCATCTTCCACACATGCAAGGGAGCAATACAATTTATTATCTAAGCATCAGAAAAATTGCCAGGTTCTACTCAAATATAACAGCCAGTAGGTTCAAGAATGCTGTAGCTCCTGAAGATTCAGCTAAAATGATTCAGAGAGACTTACACATTTCACTGGATAAAATTTTATTGTTTTTATAAAAAAAAGATAGAACCAGATGCTACTTTTAAATGAAATCATTTATTACACCAATCTGTTTTATAGGAGGTATATATATATTTTATCATTAAGACAACTTCAATAAAATGACTATCTACAAGGAGGACTTTGATTGTTTTATTTTCATGTCACCATACATGAACAAATGAATTTTATGTCTTATTAAAACATTTTACTCCATATCAAAAATGTACACATTTTAATAACCATTGCTATGGTCTGAAGGTATTTTTACATTTAATTCATTTAATTTAAAAAATAAGTGTAATTTCATTGCTGTATGTGTTACAGTGTAAGCTTAAATCATCCTATACATAATAAAAGTTTGTGTATACAGATAATTTTTCATGTTGTCACATACCTTCATGTCTGAGACACGGGTGGGGAATTTTCATTTCTTTTTTGCGGAAGGTTAAAGTACATACTGATGTGAGCACAAAGCAACATTTCTTAAAAACAAAACCAGTTTGAATGGCACAAGAGTTAGCGTTTTTATAAATTAACAACCAGAGTTCTGCTTTATGGAAACAGGTACATGAGATTCCAGTACTTTCCTTAGGGCTTGGCTCGCTGGAAAAATACCTGTGAAAAATTATTTTTAAAAAATTAAAACAAAGGAAATATAAGACATGGAATGCTCGAGGTATAAGAGAATTAGTTTGGAAGAGCTAATTTTTGTGTTTAACATACGGGTTAACACATTTAGTTTAAGGATGCGACTTGTGCTATTTGGTTACATTCACACTCTCAAAAACGATGCATTCTGACATTCTCTACAATTATGGCATCACATTTTTGCTTTTTCAGCTATTAAATAAAAGCCACAAGAATATCGAACTACTGAGACAGCAAGGTGCCAAGAATGAGTGACAACTTTATAGATGTAGGTTTGTTGTTGTTTGCTCTGTCTTTCCAATTAACTGCTTTACTACTTGGAGATTCCCAAGAGCTAAAAACTACTACATAATTCAGTATTTTGATTCTACTTCAAGTCACTATTATGACTGAATTATATGGTAAAGTTCAAATGGAACTAAAAGCTATTCAAAGAAAAGAAATCTTTATACCTTTAAGTAATTTTTAAAAACTTTAGCATCAGGCTGCTGAAGTGCTTGACAGAATTCCTGTGAGAGCAAAGAAATACAAAGTAACTAAATGAAGCAATAAAACAACCTGAGATCTATTCATATGCAAAGCCATTGATGTTAGCTTGTATTTTCCCTAATGTACAACCGAAGAAAAGCGTGTTATGGATAAAAACTTGTAAAAGGCTATGACAGTCCAAGTACATTCCATGGTGAAAAGCAATTTGCTTGGTTGGGGTTTTTTTTCAAATACAGGATATCTGATTCACTTTTAGCTGAGGAGAAAGAAACATGACTATCTACAAGGAGATCTTAAAGTTAAAATTTGAATTAAAGTAGGAAGATTGCTTAGACAGTTACATACACTGGACTCTTTTTTTTACAATGTACCTTTGCAGTATCTTTATTCCTTATGATAACTTAATCCTACTCTCATATGCAATAACTGAGTAAATTTTACTGTGGGATAAAAGGAGGTTAACTTTGTAAATATCCATTTCTCCCCACTTAACATTTATGATTGTTAAAGAGTTTTCCAAGTATTTGTTTAGGAGTTCCTACCTGGATTATTTCAGGAGCTACTTGCAGAGAAGGCAAATACTCTTGCTGAAGATACTGAATGCACTCAGGACCCTAAAGAAAAGCAGTACACAATTTTTTCAAGCTTATTTTTTTACAAATGGAAAAATCACAGCCCTATACTGTATGGTGGTCTACATGACCATTTTACACAGAAATAATGCTTTTCAAATGTTTATGTTATTCTCAGCTGTTAGCAAATAAAAAGATTTCGCCATCTTGGCATTAAAGGTTCTGCTGCAATTTGGTTGGTATCTTTTGTTACACAGAAGAAAAATGCACTAAAAATTGTGCTGAAATAAGAATTACAATAGAGCCAAACAGTTTGTTACATGTGAACTGTAAGAGTCAGTTAATTATAGAGGCAGCTCTAATTTCACTGACATTTGGAAGAAATAAAAAAATTAGGTATTAGTATCTGCCTACTGCTTTACCATACTACTCCCATTGCAAAATTCAGTAGCCAAGTGCAGATGAACACAGTATTTCTCCTCTTATAACACTGACTACGTAATCTGCAGTGAACTAAGCAGTAATAAAATGAAATGTCCAAACCCTTGAGCAAAACAAACATTTTGATTAACACTTCAGTTTTTGTTTTCTTTACCTATATTTATCAGATAACTTTCAGCACAGGAGGGATCACTGCACAAGCTGGCAGAATACAAACATAAACCGATAGATCTACCAAGGGAAAGTGAACCAACTTCATTAATTCACATAAGTTAACCTGGAACTAGAACATGGTATACAGTTCACATGAGGGGAGAAGATTTCAGATCACTTTGTAGCAGTACTGTTTGTCCTGGTTCTGGCCCGGACAGGGGTGATTTCTGCAGGGGCCAAGAGGGGTGGTTATTCTGTACCACCTCTCCAGGACAGCATGGCAGTGGTTTGAGTATAACTGGTTTCCTGTGTGGAGCATTTTTTTTCACATGTAAATAGACTGCTTTTTTTGTAGCCTTTTATTTATATTGTTGCTGTTATGCCTCTTATTTCACTGCTGTTTTACTTCTTATTTCACTGCTGTTCCCAGTAAATTGTTCTCTCAACCCATAATCTTCATCTTCTGTGCCTCCAATTCTCCTCTCCAACCTGACACTGGGAGAGGGAATGGAATGGGAGGGGGGAGTGAGCAAGCAGGACATGGTTTGGAGTACTGCAGTGGGAACACTAAATTGGGGAACATTGCTCCTAAACCATGAGAGAGTTAAAAGAAACAGTATTTGCATTAGTAAGTTACTTCCTTTACCAAAGCTTGTTTTCCTACAGATTTATCTCTTCCTTGCTTTTGGGGAAAAATGACTCCTCAGTTAAAACACAATCTCTTCTCTACCAGTTTAAAATTTCTTAGAGTTTTCTGTGGTTGTGACTTTTACTTGCATTTGACAGAAAATATAGCCTGTAAGTTAAATGATGTAACAAACATGTACAAATGATGTAACATGAACATAGAAACTATTTCATCTCCTACTAAAACCAGAATATACTACACTCTTTTAGGCATTACACAATGACAGATTTATTTTTTCCATAAATGTTTTTCATCTAGTCTCCTACACATCAAAATATACTTTATTCTTCATACAGAAGTGCTCTACAGTACGTCACTAATTGCTCCTTTATGTCAGTTTAATTATACACTGGAAAGTAAAAGAATGCCGATTGATTAGTTTAACACAGTAACAAAGTGCGCAAATTTTTCTCCTTAATGAAGAGCCAGTATTTTGCATTAATTTACCAAGAGGTAGAACTACTGGATCATGTATCTACACACAGCATTATGATCCTTTTATTTTATATAACAGTACAGTAGGAATTCAACCTAGTAAGTATTTAACTTTCAGAAATTGATAAAACCACTAGAAAGAAACCTGTGACAGTTATTCCCTGTGAAGTATCATGAAGCTTACCCTTTTGAGATGAATTGTTTTTAACGTCACTGCACATTCTGATAAAGCCTGAAATGTAATACAGAGCATTAGACTGTTGCACTGGTCTATTGGTTCACTATTCAAAGCTAAAGAGCCTAATGAGGCCCAAAACAAGGGCTAGTTCATGCCATTATCCCTTCATTTTCCCCTCACACAATGCGAAATCTTGACCTTCAAGGTTTTGTTCCACTCTAATCAGAAAAATTTCTGCACAGCTGAATCCAAAATGAACTAGAGAATAGCCAGCTCTGTGTGCTCGCTTTCACTGAACATTAGTTAATAAGTAATGCAGGTCAATGTTAAATACTTAGATCTCCAGTTGATTTTGAGCCTAGGTAAACGACAGAATACACTACCCCAATATTCAATAATTAATCATATAGATACCTGAATTTAAAAAAAAATCCCACAAAACCTAAGGGATTTTATTTCTGAGATGACAATCTTTAATACCACATGGCTATTGTAGGTTTGTTAGCTTGAATGCAAAAAAACCATCCATAATACATACCAGTACTGTCTGAGCATCTGCTAAGTCAAACGTTTGCTTCAAAGGTGCTAAGAAACATGCAGGAACAATGTGCTTGTAGACAAAGTCTGCAAAACCTACTGGTCCATCTTTACCTCCTAAAAAGAAAAACAGTATTTCAGGTTCTATTATTGCTTCATGGGTAGTAGCAGATGGAAAGGAATTCTGGAAAGACATTCTTACCCCAAAGCTCCACCAACTTAGAAAGAATAATAAAACAAGTCTTCTGTGCAATAGGATCTGGGTAATCCACTGCTCCTTGAATGACAGTGAACAACACACGTTCCACATTCTCTGCACCTTAAACACATTAAAATGAGCTTGTCACTTCAAATTGCAGCCTAAAATGTTTTGGTACTCTTACACTATTTTATATAAATACTGACCTGGAAGACATGCTTCAACTTCAAAATAGCCCTTTTTTGCACAAATCTCAATTATTTTTGGGAAGTTTCCCCTACGATGCAAGACAACTCTTATTTAGGTTATAAATTTTTTTTTTTAACGTTGGAGATTTAAATTGCTCTTCTGGCCTTTAACACACACAAAGGTGAGGGCAGTACTTTGACCTGTTTACAAATACAGATTTTCTCCTCTCTACCTAAACTTGGAAGAGTTAATTAAAACTCAGCAGCACTGAAGTAGTTAGCTTATCTTGCAACATATGACAAGATATTTTTCACACATTTAAAATTTCTGTGCTGCATCTATGCTTATTTGTTTCATCCCTTTAAAAATTTCTTGGCCCATCGCAACCACCAAGTGCCTCTTTCAAGAAAGCTCTCATCACTAAAAGCTACTTTTTCCTTTCCCAGCAGCATTACCACCATTTTAAGATAGGGGAAAGGAATTCTGAGCTCCACTTACCAGATGAATCACTTTAAACTTTCTGAAGTCCCTAACTATTTTGATGGAATTCAAATTGAAAGAATCACCTAAAGTATCAAGCAACTAGATATCTGACCTCAAATTCCCACTATGAAAAGAACTAATTTGCATCTGGCCAGTAAAGGTGAGGAAAACCTGGTAACTACATATATACTAAGTCACATGATGCCTTCTATCATAGATAACAAGACCAGGCAACAGTAATAAAAGTTTACAGGATTTACTGATGTGTCCTTCCAAAAACAGACACAATGAATAGTGGCAGCTGTGAGTGGTCTTGCCCAGCAGTCTGAACACTGCTATACACTGTATAATCTCCAATTCACCAGACAAATACAATGACACATGAAGATGTGTTCTTGTCACTGTTCTTGTCCTAATAGACATGGTGATCACATTAAGCTGGAAAGATCAATAGGAAGAATATGCCTATTATAGCTGGATTTCACAACCCCAAAGTCCTGTACAACAGGTAATTTGAATCAGCAAGTTGAACACAGTACTTCCATTAATCCATTCTACTGTAAGATAGTTAATAGTACTTGCCAGGAACTAGGCTAATGATTTTAGTAGATAAAATGTAGGTAAGAATAACCATAGTAACTATCCTTGAGAAAATGAATTTCTTACCTTGATTAGCTATGACTTCACTCATTCCACTGCCAGTTACTGTCTGCAGAAAAGCAAAGTAACTCCTCCGTAACATTTGTTTTTCTAAAGCAGCAGACTGGTCATTTTCTTCTGCTGGAAGGAGCAACACCTCAAAAATAGCATGAAGTAGTGGCATAAACATCTGTTGCAGAAAAGGTGAAACCTGTGTCTGTGAAGATCAGAAGAGGGTGTCAGCTCAGAAAGAGAACTTGAACATTTAGAAGTTAAAACTTGAAGGTTCATTACAATTCTCAGCTTGGATTCACTTTTAATGTTAGTAATTTCATATAACTACTTACAACAGAGCAAGTTGCATCAGGGTCACCATGAACATTACTGTACCTTGACTTACACATCACCTATTTTAAGCCTTTTGCACAAAAATAACTAGTCCAGTCTAGCCTCACTTGGAGAAGGAAAAGGTTTTTCAGGATTTTTCATCCTTCTGTTCACAGGCAATTTCAAATTTCCTGAAATACCATCTCTAAGATGTTAAAACTGGTAACAGGCCAGCTTTTATAGAACTTTTCTTTAAGGTTTACTAAAGAAAAAGTTTTCCCACTGACATGACAGAATAAACTTGTCACTTACAACACTTTTAGTGAGAAATATATGTAAGGACACTAAATTAATTATGAATTGAAAAACTGAAGGCGCATGCTATTCAGTCACACCCTAGAATTCCACAAAGAGGCAACTCAAATGTTTATTTCTTAATTCTTAAGCAAGATTTTATCTTTTATCTTCTCTTTCCTATGCCTCTGAAGTGTTCAAGAGGAGACGATAGAAGCTAGGATCTTTATTTTACTATAGTATAGTAAGAATAGTACTGTATCACACAAACTTTTGTCCAGTCTTGCCCCTGTGACTTTTTTCTTTTATCTTCCTCATCTTTCACAGACTAATTATCTACTGTTATCCCCGACTGCCTTTAGCATAACTTGCAAAAAGGACTAAAGTAGTAAGAGTCTTCCTCCCTAGTCTCTTAAATACGTGATTTTTCAAAATTCCCTCTCTGCTCTGAAGATTGGATAGTCCAGAGGTCCATCCACATGCTATCACAAAATGCGCTTCTCTTCACTTGCAGCGATTTTAATTTTGCATTCTGCTGGAAAGTTTATTTAAGCTTATTTAAATGGCTTCTTAACCTTTTCACACAGCAATGAATTTCCCAGACCAATCACAGCAGTGCAATATCCTTGTGGCAGCTCCAGGGAATGGACATGGGTAACATGTCAGTGGCTTCATCTGTCTTGCTGACTTTACATTAGAACCGTTTGAAACCGGAAGGTTCTCAAAGGTTACACTTCAAGAGCCTTTGCTAGATCATCAATTGACAGTCCTACGGCTACTTAATGCACATCTCGTGTGCAATTTCCAAACCTCGGTGTTTGTCAGTCTACTCTGAATAACAGTACATTTAAGCCTCAGTGTTTATTTTTATGCAACACGACCCAGAATAGAGATCTTGTACATCTATATTCCTCCCTCTGCACGTATTTGATATTTCTGTATGTCTGTCTTCTGGAAATCACATTATAAGAGATGAGAAAGTTCACTTCAGATCTTGTGTATTTTGCAACACTAGCTTAAAACTTCAGTGGAGGGCATTAAGTTAATTGTGTCAATAAAAAAAATTCTGCTGTAATTAGTATTTTAATATCAAATCCAAACAATTAAACAATATAAAATTTTAAGACTAATAAAAGAAAAGAACCACTCATTTAATCACTGTGAGTCCAGCAATGTATGACTGTGATCAAAGACAATGTTTCCCAATAGCAGCCTTCAAAATACACTCATTTATTAATTCTTATAGTTCTAACATAGTTCTGTTTTTCTGGAGCTAGAAAAGAAGATCTCTCAGCAACACTTTGACCCTGAAAAGCTTATGCAATATCATACCTTAAACTTAGCTGTTATTTGGTTTATAAGAGGAATGAATTCTTGAAGATCTTTTGCTTCACAATCTTTAAGCATGTGTTCAGAGGCAGAAGGAATGAACGGAAGAACTTCTTCCTCTAGGCAAATAATCATGCGGTGAAGGAAAGTGCGGACACCACTTCTCAGAACTTCCTTTTGTAATGGACAACTGAGAGCTGGCAGAAATGTTTGTAAGCAGTCCAGATAAACCTCTGAGCATCCACATTGTTTTACAGTTTGCTTATTGCTGAAAGCCTTGCTGGTTCGGCTGTAAAAGCACACATCAAGTTTTACATAAGCTCACGTTCCAGTACAATGAAGAAGCAGTAACACTGAGAACAAATGCTTTCCAATCTAGGCACTAAACTGCAATACTCCATTTCATGAAATGGGAGCCAGACAGTGGAAGTAATGAACAGAATATTTTGATATGAAGTAGCATCACTTTGGCAGTTTTTGAGAATTAAATCCTAACAATTTACCAACACCATATGATTAGATTAGCTCCATACGATCCTTTGAGCACAGAAATACATGCTGATTCATTATAAATTTGCTCAATATTCTCTGTATCTAGATCCAAAACAGTCTCTAAGGGGCCTTATTTTCTCAGCTATCACAAAAACTTCTACAACCACTGATGATTTCCTAGGTTAATAAAGTAGAAAACTCAGTCCCTCCTCCCAGTAAATCCTTTGTATTTCCCTTTTACTCAAACCAGAAACAGAGAGTGTTACTGTGCTGTACCTACCTAGCAAACCCAACAGCATGATTGAGGCAGTCAGCCAGTGCCATCTGTCTGTCCTCATCTTGTGCCATCATCAGTTTTTCTAACAATACTTTGAACTTCTCCATCAGCGGAGTCAACAAATTCCTCATCAGAACCTGTTTTCTTTCTGCAGAGTATTCGCTGTTAACTATTAACACTCCAGCTGTTTCGTAAATGAAAAGTTGATCATCACTGCTTAACAGTGCCTGGTAGCCATTCTCCTAAAATGGAAGATAACAGGCATAATTCACTAAATGTCCTCTATTGAGGCTGTCTTCTCAAAGTTCATAGCCTTTTATAGATACACCCATCTCTACGCGACACTCCCAGAAACCCACAGAAGCAAGATTATTACAGTTAGGGACAAAAGTAAGGTGTGCAAGTGATCTCTCACCAGAAAAGTGGAATAATTAATTGTGCTTAAACGTCTGCATGCTAAGCTTACAATTCAGCAAGTACCCAGGCACACTGATGAGTAAGTGCAAGCCTCACTCATTACAAAAACCTGCTGCAAATACTCACAGGAGGAGAAAGTTCCATCAGGTCTTGTATTCTGTTCAGAACATCTTCAATAAAGGGATTCATTTGCTTACTGAAGTAAAACACAAGTACATAACACTACTTAGAAGCACATGCATTTTTACAGGTTTCAAGATTTTTTTTTTAAGCTGTGAAGTTAAATGCTAAACTATCTTCTCCATATAAGAATCCCCTTTAAATATCAAAGCACTGCCACAGAAAAATCTGGCCTAGGGGTATGATGCTAGTGGTAGGCCAAATAAATACACGGCATAGTGGGAAATAACCATTTCTTTCTTTCCCTCATTTTTAAAAAACATGCATCATTTAAGTGAAGTATTTTGATTAACAGTTGAAAAATAAAAGCATGCTGAAATCTGAGCCATCTCTGAGCTTCTTCTGTCTCTATATTAAATACATGCCTGCGAAATAAGACCAACAGGACAAGACTGTTCAAAGGACTCATACACTGAGTAAACTTCATCAGTATAAATTCTGAAACTATTCAAAATTTAGTTAGGAACAGGGAAGAGTTACTTTTGAAAGTCTCCAGATCCACCCACACTCAGCTCTGCTCACTGAGAAGGAGAACAGACATTTATATTGTTGATCAGCTTTAACATCTGATCAAAATATACTAGGCATATGTATTCCACTTCTGTGTTCTGTGACAAATATTTTCACTGCTACCTTAGTATTACACAACAGAACAACCCTGCTAGAGCACTGTTTTGATATTTTACTTCACTGCAGTCCATCTGAAGCCCAGCCTGTTTCAATGACAACTGTGACATACAGAAGTGTTGTATATAGTAAATTCAGTGCCACTTGGATATATTTATTTACTCACTTAAGAGACTTGACAAATCTGGAAAAGAGGTAAGCTGTTCGACTTCGTACTTTGGGACTTGTATGACGAAGACCACGGTGATCTAAAAATGCCATCTGCAATCAATAAAGCATCTCAGTCTTAGAATCCCTAAACAAGGCAGGGGGGAAATCTAATCATCCAACGAGTTAAGAAACTCAGCTTCCTTAGTGACCTTCAGAGAACAGGAAGATTTCCTAAGTCTTAAGAACTTATCTAGTCTTACCTAGTTAAAAATGTAAACAAGATGAAACTTACTAGTACAGTTGGAATGTGCTGAGGTTCAACAGCAAAGAATTTTTCATATCTAACCACTGTTTCAAAAAATTCCAGGGTCACTGATGTGTGTTGATAGGCACTAACACCAGAAGTCACCAGCTACAAATAAAAGCATTAGCAAGTTAGTATTTTAGCTGTTTATAAAACCTAACTGCAACCTAAGTGACATGCTAGTAATTAAGATGAGCCATTTGAACTGAAACATTCCAGTCTTTACTGGCACTTTCAAACAGCTCTCAAGACATGCTTACCGTTCTCATCATGTCTTGTAAAGCTGTAGCTTTAGTAACATCACCAGAGAAGTGAGCACCATGAGATACTGGAAGAGCCTCAGCCAACATATACAGCAGCCTTATTGCTACTTCTACTTCCATAAATCGTGTAGTCTGCCAGTTCCTAGAGAAAGAATATGAAGATCATGTTAGTCTTTAGTACCTTATGAAATAATCACAGTTCTATCATGTTAATATTTTCTTTTGAGCCTTCTTCAGATGCACAGCATAAATAGAACAGATTTAAATTACAGAAAACACTGGAAGGCCCAGGCAGTAATTCAGGATGCTTCTGAAAGACTTTATCCTCTAAAATACCACCTCCTCATAAGATCACCATCAACTTTCTTTCGCCAGTTTCAGCTTGAAAGCTACAGATTTCTTATGTGCTTATTTAGGTACAAACCCACTTACTATAACACATGGACAAGACATTCAGCTTCACATAAGAGGCTCGGTTAAGGTACAAGGTAGCCACCAACAATACTGGATTCCTATTTGTATATACATAACTGTCCTCCTAGCCAGGGAACCAGTAATGTTTCTTTACTTGCAAGCAGTTTCCAGGATTGGATCTTCTATTTTTTTTTTTTTACAAAAATACTCCACTTAGTTTTTTTTCCCCCATTCAACCTTGTTTTTCTGATAAAAGTAATGCATAATATTTACACCTCAAGGAAAGTCTTATGAGATGTAGCAAAGTGAACACCTGTCCAAACAGCTGTTGCTGTGTAGTTAAGTGACAAAGATCAAGAAACATCTCTAGGAAAGAAAAGCTACCATTTAAGGTTACAAAAAGAGAGCTTTTTCTTTCTAAGGAGCTGAATAACAGATTATACAAAGTCACATTTATCATTAAGTTGTAACGAGCTCATTCTGTCAATTGACTTCACTTTGCTGCATCACACATTTCACTACAGACTGACAGTTTACAGAAGGAAAATAAAAACCAAATCCCGAAAAGGCATCATACAAAACAAGTTATAAACCCCAACTTACTGAAGCGTAGTGTTAAAAACTCTGCGGACAGATGCCAACAGTAATTCTGGTGAAACCTGAGCAAGTCTGTCCAGCAACAGTTTCAACTGTTTTCTGTACTCCACAAACATTGCTTCATCTTCACCCTACCAAAACAACCCCATTCACATCAGTAAAGTCCTTATTTTCATGTTTAAATTAAACCACAACCATTTTTGACAATTACACCTAAAGCAAAAACATGGACATATAAAACCAGTTTAGCACACTCAGAGAATTCAATAATGCTCATCCAGTGCTCTTGCAGCATAACAGCAAGCTCCTTTTATGGCTGGTTATAATATGTTGAGATCCACTGCATTCAGTCCAGAAACATACTAAAAAGGTTTTCCAAAATGAAAACCAGCCAAAAGTACAAGAAAGAAAATGCTCTTGGCAAAGCCTTATTGACCCAATTCTTAAAAATTGACTTACTCCTCAAAGACATTCTTTTTCAGCATCTAGCTTAGTTTTAAAATTGGACTGACAAGATTTATGATGGACTGGATACAGTTAAAGTTAACCCTTTTAAGACTATAGCTCTCTGAACAGCCTGGGGCAAAGTCAGTCTGTCTCACATACTCCATCATTACTGTTGGCTGACAGAGATGTTAAGCATGGAAGGAAAATGAAATCAAAGACCTTACCCCACGTTTAGCTTATTTTTGCAGAGCTTTGACCGTCTCCAGCAGCTCAAGCAGGATGTCTTTTGAGAGTTTCATTACACAATACTTCTCAAGTATTTTTGCAAGATAGAACTGACATGCAGAAACATGCAAAGTCACACTGTACAAGCCACCTCAGCAGCTATGTTTCATTATCAGCACAGCTGTATTTGCCTAGGAATAACTCTGTACAACCACAGCCACAAATACTGTTAACTCAGCTGGCTTGGATATACCTTTACTATATTGTTTTGTCCTATGCAGACGTGCCTAGAAACTTTCCAAATAGGAAAAAACCTCAGCCTATGGACCCTTGCTTCCTATCTTTAAATCTTTAGTCTATGAAAAATACAGATTTTAGAAGTGTGATCAAGTTTTACTACATATAATTAAGTTGCATGTGTTTATTCCTATAACACAATACCTCATTTTCAAAATTATATTCTTCATCATATGTCAGCTTCTTCATAACAGCCAACATGATTGCCTAAGATAGAGACAGAACAGTAAGCATAGAAGCAGACAAGTCATAAGAAACAACAGTTAAAATACTAGAGTAAAGAAAATATTAAAGCTAGTGTTATGCATCTACAAATATTTTTAATCCCTTTCAAACTGTTATTTTCAGAGGTTTAGCAGAAGTTAACAGTCCAAATCAAAACAGATGGATTACATCCAAACAATACACAGACGTTATTCCAGACAGACAGCATAAACGCTTTCCAGCTCTCAGTCTCTGACAGTATTATCTAACTTTATTTTCCCGCTCGTAATTTGTGCTGTTCAGTTCACATTGAAAACAATCACGATGACTGATCTAGGCAGAGGAAACTAAACAGGTTGTCCAAGATACTACTTTAAAGGGATAGGTCATCTTAGCTATAACATCAACTTCTCTAATAGTTCATAGTAATTGGTGTGGGTAACATCAATGCCTATTCAATAAGCGTTTTGCTATCTTTAATATTACTGTTTCAACACTGCTTCAAGAAACAGTGCACTATACTGCAGTACTTATAACTACTATGCCTTGCATGTGGTAAATACTTCTGGATCAAGTCTTTTAGTCTAGTCATTGTCATCGACATCAATAAAATCATTTATACATTTGGTTTGCCATCCTTAATCCTGCAGAACAAAGTTGGAAAAAGCTTCAGTTACACCTACACAATCCTTTATACATAAACCATTGACTAAGTCTGGGAGAAGGACTGGATCCAGCTGCACCTAGACTCCTGAAAAGTTCAGAAAGCAAGGGGGCCTTTTTTGCACCTTGTCACTCAACGGGGGGATCTCTCTACACCTTGTCCATGACTTGCAGCAGCAAGTTGTCTGAACAATTAGAGCAATGAAGTGCAATATAACCTTAGTTGGGACTGTTGGTACATCCTAAAGCAGATATAAAGGCTTGAACTTAGCTCTACTTAAGTCTGAATGAAACCAAATTAAAAAAAAAAAACCTTTTGACAAATAAATAATTATTACTATTTTTCATTTTAACTGCAAAACCTGAAATTCATCAACACCAAAATGGACCAATGAATTAAACCTAAGTTACTGAGGTGAAATTCTTGGTCATCTTGCAGAAATAGATACTTTGACACCAAGTGTCACCTTGACCTGTGAGAAGTGTCTGCTTCTCTGTAAGAAGTGATATAAAAGCATTAGAATAATTGCAAAACATTAACACAACACACTTGCAGCTGAAAATGTTTAGAAGGACCTGTCATTCCAAGAATTAAAATTGTGATCCTGCTGATGAGAAAAAACTTAGGAACTTCAGAGGCACAAGCAATAAGCCCCCCTTTTTCCCTGTTCAAACAATGAACAAGTTGAAAGCGCAAACTTTAAAACGCAAAACTTTAAAGGAATGCTGCTAAGCACAAAATTTAAAGCTTAAGACAAACAACAATAAGATTTAGACTATTTCCAATTACTTTCTTATTATGAATTGGATGAAAGAAAAAAATTTATGATTACTTCTCAGTTTAACAAAAATCTTCAAGAAGTGCTCAGTAAAATTAAGAAATAATTGCAACATGAAAATCTCCAGTACGAAAGCAACTTAAACCAACATATTTCAGGGCAGTAACTTATTCCAACTTTTAGTGTCGTAAGTGTACTGCAGTAGTCATATCATTTGATGTAATTGTAAGGGAAAAAAAAGACAGTCACGAAAATAAAAAGATTCAGTGTTATTATCAAAGTTCTCTTATTGTGTTACCTAATCCAATTTAAACAGACATTAGACAAAAGGAGATCAAGATAGTCTACACCACAATTATCCAAATCCAATTTTTCATGTTAGAACAGGTACAGAATTCAGTTTTCTTCATAAAGGAAAAGGAATCACACCTGTTAGCTGTATGAACTTACAAAGTAACTGCACCGATCTAACCAGTTCAACATCCAAATTAGTACATCTACATTGGTGCAGAACAGTTAAAGAAAATAAATGGAAGGACTGGGCTGAAAAATCCACATAAGTTTACTGCTTCCAAAAGTGGACATAAGCTTTACTTATTAAACCTTATGTTTTACATATAAACTTAAGATTATCTAAACTCAAGCACATAAACTTGAGCTTAATGTATATTTGATGTAATGTTTAACATATAATTGCTCATATGATAACAGTTACAACTGTTATCTCTCAATTGTTGCTTCTTTCTTAAGTTTAACTTATATTATTAACAGTTATATTTATGACAACCCTTCCTAGACTTCTTCCAATCCTTTGGAATTAGGGCAGGTTTTAATAAAAATAACTCTTCTCTGTTGATTTAAGAATATTCTGTGAACAGTATAGCCTGCAGAGGAGTTTGCCAACATATGCATTAGGGTTGTTTGGGAAGACCAGCTCTAAAATAGCTTTCATCTTCATACACAATTCAATATAGGTTTACTATTTACAGAAACAACTGTAGTTACTTAGCAAAAGATGGAACACACTGTCCTTACTTTTAAGTCTTCACTTCTAATTACTGTCACATACACATTGAGGCATATAAATGAAATGTGATTTGTTTCAGCAAAATGAAATATACCGATCCAATGTGTCCTTGAAGTATAGAATCTGTAGCAAAAAAGAAATACCTACCTCTACATTTGCTTTTTGTTGGTCTGAAAGTGCAGAAAGCTGTAAAATAAAATTCAAGTGTTATTTTTTTTGTATTCTAACTCCTTCATTACTGTCTAATAGGAAAAGAAAGACTTGCTTTTTTAACAGCCATATGATCTGCAAACCTTCTTTCCCCTTAACACAAGATTTAACTAAACTCCTTCAGATTTCTAAACAACACTATAGAAATAGCATGACCACAGGCATTAAAGATACTGAATGCTAATTAGTCAAAAAAACCTATTTTGCACATAGTATAAGACATTCACACAAAAATCAAATAAAATCATGTCAGAATGGGTGTTAAATTGAAGCCAGACATATTTACTTGTTTCAGGATGTGAAGGTAGTCATAACAAAAGCCAATGATGTTAGAAGAGATGTCATCATCTTCATGAATTAGAAGTTGCAGCATTAGGGCCACTTTTGCTTCTATAGCTTGCAGAGTGTCCTGAGCACTCTTCATATCACCATTTTTTATCAGTTTAGTCCAACTAGCTATTAATGCTTGCCCCATCCCATTGACCAGCTTAGAAAATCTGGCCAGAAAATCCACATCATCTTCCTGCAAGAAAAGACACCTGATTAGAAATACTATCAGAGCTTATGTTTAAATAACATGAGGTTACAGACTGTACTACCCATGTCTAGTACGTAGAATTAAACCAACACTTGTCTCCTAGCTGGAAACTACAATTGCCTGGTTCATTTTCCCCTGGGAATGGAGCAAGAAAAAAGTTAAAGCAATGCCAGATTTGGCTGTCCTCTATTACACAACAGTAGCTTGCTTCATCTCTTCAGATTTGTTTCTCTCTTTACAGCAAGAGCAGGTTCAAAATAAAAGCAGTAGCACATGCCTACCATAAATTTTAGGCTGTATAAGAGGAAAATCTTTTTATGGGAAAACTTCAAAGAATTAACAGCTGTACCTCACTTCAGAAATACTGATAACTAGTACCTTTCAGTACTTCCTGTAAGAGTGAGCTAATATTAAATACTTCTGGCTTCCTTTTGCAGAAATACATTGATCAGAATTGAGACATACCCCTAAAGCAGTCACCTCAAAGAGATGCTTTGGTCTCTGCCATGACTGTACAAAAGTGAAAGAATAACAAGTCTCCCTAAGAAAGACTGAGGTAAGGTTTTTATTAGTAGGAATACAAATTTGACAAAGGTTTCAAAATTAAGAGGTAAAAGCCTTGCAATCTAAGAACTACAGCTTCGTAAGGACTGGTTGCTCTTTCTCTACAGCAGGTAGTGAACTGCTGTTCCTTAAACATGGCAACTGCCAGGGAATGTGTGTTTAGTTAGTAGGTATACTTTTCCAGCTTACAGATAAGCATTTCAAGCCTCATGTTTGATGGTGCACACATGCAAAACAGTGTATGTGTCCTTAAGAAAGCTCTTTCCCCTACCTAATTATGCATAGAATTTTTTAGGGTAAGACATTAGATCAGCTATCTTGGCTACAATACCTATTACAGAATCATTCAGGAGGGAAGCTTCAAGACAATGAAACACACAGCAGCATTAACAGTAGGCACAACATGCTTTAGGAGAAGAACAGAGGAGTTACATAATACCTTGCTTCTAGAATGAAACACAGCGTGTTCAAATTAATAATGAACATTAATAACAAGCTCTTAAATTTAAATGTGAGAAAACTGTAAGAAGTGTTCAGCTTTAATGCAAAAGCACAAGTACTTCCCTCTAATCTATGGACTGTTTTATATTTTTCTGTGCATCTGCTTATTTAAGAACCGTCAGAAACCTGTGATTCATTCCTACTGTTAAAAATCAATACACAAACCTGATCAATACTGAAGAGGCCAGCAGACTGCAATACTTGACATAAAGACTCAACCAATTTTGTTTTATCAATTGGGTCCATTCCCTTATTTACAATTTCAAACAAACAATCACAGGCTTCTTCCCGGAGAACTTCCACAGACATGTGACCTAGCAGCATATTTATAAACCTTCAGAGAAAAAAAAGTTTAGCTTTATATGTACGAAGTAACATTGTATAGAAGCTTTATATTATTTGTGTGCATATTTACAATGATCTCTTTTTATAAAACAGTGTTAAAGGCTATTGTACTGACAAACCTCAACATTTTATACATTTTAAAGAGAACACAGCAAACTGAGTAGTGTTTAGTTTGGCCATTATATCAGCTTGGCTTGCAAAAACAATCACACTCATAAAATTCCCAAAACCCAAAGATATAATAGATAAGTCCTGCAAAGATGATTTTTAATTCTGTTTCATTCTATACAGTCAGCACACTACCAAGGTTATTTTTGCAAACCCTTTTCATCAAAATCTTCTTACCTTTCATTGGCTATCAGGCTCAAATCTATCCAGGATACATAAGCTCCAACTACTTCAAGGCACTGGCATGTCAACTCTGAGTTATTATATTGATAATTTTGTAAGATTTGGTACCACGATTCCACCAAACTTGGAATGCACTGTTCCCTCATAGTATCTTTTAATAAGGTGTTCCTACGAGCCTCCTATCAGTACAGAAAAAGGATAAATCAGTCTTGTCACAGATTAGCATCTTCTCAAATTAGTAGCATTTTTGTATCCACTGCCAGACATCACGTGTCATAGCAAGATAAATAACTCAAATCAGAAACCCAGAGAGCATGCTTTTTGCCTTTTCCAACAAATAACACTAAAATATCCTAGGTTTTCCTTTTTTTTAACCACAATGCCCAAACACTGAAAAAAAAGGCAGAAAAAGAAGAGCACCTCTTGATCATTAGATGGACTTTTCATGTTAGGAGCCCTTAAAACATGCACTAGGAAAAATCAACATTTTAAAATGAGTCAGTCTAGCATTACATTGGCAAACTCGGTTGGTAAGTTTCTGCTTGCAAGCTTTCAAGCAAAAAAAAAAATTAACTGAAAAGTATAAAATCATAAAAAACATTAAACAACACATGGCTTTTTGATTTAAACCACCTGATGTGTCTAAGTAAGAGCTGCCACAGGAAAAAAACATATCTAAAAACCTTCTGCTCTACTTAAAGTAAGAGAACTTCTTAAAAATTTAAAACAAGTGTTAATGCAAAATAATAACTTGCCTCTGATGTATGAACAACATCCCGGTCCACCAGCTCGGCATCAACAGCCATCAGGATTCTTAGGTACATATCCACACCTCGTGGATTAAGGTCAACTACTGACAGAATGTCAAAAAAAAACTTGGGCCATTTTGTGAGATATTCAGTAACAAAAAGCAATGCAAAGACTTGTGCTGCTTTGTTGCGAATAAAAGTCTTCTCAGGCTGGGGATTCAGCATCTGGCAGAAACAAGACATTTCATCTGTATATTCTCAATAAACTAGAGAAGAATCGTATGGGTTTGTTGAACTCTCTGTAGGGGTTAATGTAGTACCTCTCTTCCTGGCCGAGACCAATAAATAAACCTTGGATAACAAATACCTTTCCAAGGAATTTGAAGAAAATTTGGCTAAATTGTCATGCAATAGGGAAAACATTCTCTATAGGTGATACAGTCCTAAGCCTTTCATTCAGTACCAAGACATTAAGTGTACTACTCAAAGACTAAAAGGTCATGTGTCATTTTGGTGAAAGTTACAGTCCTCCTGTAGCTAGCTTGTGCCTGTGTTAGATGTTAGTGCTAAGAAGAGTAAGGAAGTTCCTAAATCTAAGGGGAAAAAATAAAATCTGTCACTACCAATCTCCTCTCCTCTCACTTTTATAAACTCCTAAATGGAACAGTTTGCCACAGTGAAAAGCAATTTAATCCACTTCATAATGATCTGTTCTTTTTCAAGTTGTGTTATATTCCATTTCCTGCTGTTAAGTTTTCTACACAGCAACTATGTTAATCTTCAGTGCAGAAGTCAAATGACAACTATATAATGGCAGGTATGGGCAAAGACTTGTATAAGCCGGGTGGATGGTTCCGCTGACTGCACACTCCTGGGTGGAGCTGATACTACAAGTTTGGCTACAGTAACTAATTCCACAAGAAAGAGTAGTCCATACTCTGCCATGGTACTAACAGAGGAGCGATAAACATCTGCCAGCATTCTAAGTAGACAGGAGGGTCTTAGAAACAGAATTACTGCTCCTCCTCCAGACACTCGGGAACATCAGGAATCTGTATTACACCTCTCTAAAGGGAACCTTATTTCACACATAATTGTTTAAACCACAATCGTCATCTGATGCAAGAGTTATATATTTAGTAATAAGTTCAGGCATAGACTTCTTAACAACACTTGATTTAAAAAATTTCTCACAAACCTTTAACCATCAGATACCAAATATCTTCAGGAAGCCATCTTTAAACTCAAATGACAGATTAAACATTTAGTCCACACTCAATGCCCTATGTTAGCCTAAAAGCCTAACATGTAAGACTGCTGTGAAGGATATACGTACCTGTGCTTGCAGCCATGTTATGAGTGTTTCCCTAATTAGCTGCTGCTGGACCTCAGTAAGTTCAGAGTATCTGAAACAAAAAATATTAAGGTCAAAACACAATTGTGCTTCATGACAAGGACCAACATACAGTAAAGCAAAAACTCTTATATGGTATATAATGTTCCACATTAATGTAAATGAAACGTTTCTAGGACAGAAATTTACAAAGCTATTAGCGTGTTAAAATTTTGACTCAAAGGCAAAAATAATGAAAAACATTTTACCCATAGTAATGGATCACATTTTGAGGCATTACTGCCTCCTATATTGGAATAGAAGCTTGAAATTTTGCAGCAAGGCTGTTCTATCAGGGACAGGACCTACGACCCTGATAAAAATACACATTTGACCATAAGCCAAGAGAAGGAAGAGACGTCTGTGTATGCTTGAACTTGTTAGCTACACATTGAAGACTATCACTAGTGAGTACAAGAAGTCCTTCACTGATCTGACCTACACTACATTTATTATCAGGCTTATGTCAAAAAACCCAAAGAAGTAATTCTGCTTTATGTAATACATATAGTCCTGGCAAATTTTGACATTATATCCAGTCCACCTCAAATACCACCCCTACCTCTGCCAGGACTAGTGAAGCTGAGAATACTCCATTGCAAAGAGAGCTAGCTATAGGCTTGTAGAGTCCTTAATAAGAATGACTGCTCAATGGGACTCCAGTGTTCCTATCACAGCCAACTATTCATTAAAGAGAGGAAAAAAGCACCCCACCAAAAATGTTGAAAGAAAATAAGCAGCAGGAAAACAAGAGAAAACATACTGCAGGAAGCAGGTGACAGTAATGAAACAAGCAGAGGAAAGTGGACAGTGAGGTAAAATTAGTTAAATAAAAAAGTCTTTAATATTTGCACTCATACCTAACTAAAAATCAGTCACAAAATACATCTTACTCCTATCTAAACTCCTGACCCACACGTTTGGTGTATTACAAGCAGTCACGATGATATTCAAAGATTCCATGTTGCTCAATTCCAGACCAAAGGAGCCCAAAGAGAGAAAAAAATCGTTATGTGCAGTGAAATTCATATTATTAAAAAGTATTTTTCTCTAGAATTATGGTTTGAGGAAACCACCAGTCAGTGAAAAGACTACTTTCTCAACCTCTCTGCCATGGTTATTTAATGAATAGGGAGGGCTCTGTCTGAAGCCCAGGACTCTGTACACAGCAAGGCTGCAAAAATCAGTGAGAGTACAGAGTAAGGCTTGAGCCTCCAGACAGGAACAGCTAAGTCTCAAGCAGTCCTTGCTAACTGGATCTGCACTGGGCCATACACAGGTGTTAGACTAGCCAAGAGCAGAGCATGCTGCTCAAAACCTCTCCAAGGAAAAGGTAAAGAAATACAAGAAAGCTCTCTGGACCAGACTACAGACACCTCATCAACCACAACTAGGCAACACATACCATAATAAGTTTATTTGCAAGCAGAATAAAAAGGGAAAATTAAATGGATGTATATGGGCAGTGTCAAGAAAAAATACTCACTTGAACTTAACTTGATGTTCCAGAACTTGAAAGCAGAAGAACTTGATGTGATCATCACTAGAAAAGAAAATTCTGTTACTGGAAGCATTATGGTATACATTTCTGTGAAGAAAAAAATCCTCAAATATTACAATCAGATTGCCCCTTTGGCACCAGAAAAAAACAAACCTGCTGCTACTGTTACTTCAAAGCAAAAATGTCAAATACTTGAGCAGTTAATCTGGCAGAAATGAGCAACTGTTAAACTAATATTTATGTTTGATACTAGTCTTTTTTTCTATAGCCACCTAGTTGTTATGGTTTAATTTCAGTATTGAACAAACAAAACCACAATACCTACTGTATCCTGCCCTTACAAAAACCTGTCAGGCTTCAATAGTATGTTCAAGGCCCACTACTACACTAAGTGCAAGTTGTACATTGCATCTTAAAAACCAAAAGTAAAGACAAACGGAGGTATAGATTCAGAATAGACATTCCACATGCGCTGTCATCCACAACACTTCTTCATCTTATCTACAACTTGCAACAATCATAATGTACTTTTTAAAGATTATAATTTCTAATCTTATGTGGTTTTAATTACCACATATTCTCCTGGAGTCAGTAGTTTCGAGAAATCATTTACAAAAAAGCATTCACTATAAACTACTGCTGTTATTCAGGAGATATGCACCTCCCAATTTCCTTCCAATTTGAATTATTCTGTAAAACAGTGATAACCTAGTATTTTTGATGTAAATACACAACTACATGCAAAAATAGTGGTGATTACACCCTCTTTGCATCTTGAAAAATGGGATGGCCTACTCCATAGAACAGGAGCAAGGAACTACTTAAGAGATTACTACAGACAAAGTCTATTATCTCACAGTGGGCAACTTTCAGCTCTTCTTTTCCCCTGGATTTCAAACACCAGCAGTCTTTAGGCTACTAAATTATCATGGAGTTTAAATTATACATTGTTCTTCCTTGAAAGGCATTATACAGAGGGCACAGATCAACTATGATACTAAAAATAGTATGAAGACCATATTAACTTTCAACAATTTAGTTTACCTATTATGCTGCACAGCTAAATCAGACCCACACATATTACTAAAAAATAAGAATAAGAAAATAAGAAATTATTAGTTACATTACCTGTATATACTCTGAGCTAATGCTTCTGCACAGACTTGCCAAGCATCCTGAGATATCTTGAGCTGCTCAAAGTAGGCTAATGCCTGCAAAAATTGAGGTAAGTTTCACTTAAAAAAGAACAAAGCACATAACAATACATCTCATTCACACTTGCCCTCATATTTAAACAGCTCTTTTTCAAAAAACCAACACTATTTGGATACATTTCAGTGGCTCCCTAATCACCTTAACACTGAGTGGGATTTTTCCAAATGCTAATATCATAGATACCCATTTCATATTCAATACAAAGATTTTTGTTACTTGAATACAGAAGTCATAGAATCAGAAGCATTGAGGTTAGATGGAACCTCCAGAGATACAGCTGACTGAGCAGCTTGCTCAGGGCCTTTCCATTTAGGTGGAAGTTCACATCCAAGTTAAAATTCCTTCCCCAAACTCTGAAGACGTGGTGATTTAGATTTTTCACTGAAAACAACTCACTATTTTTGCTGCACCACTTTGCATGTATTCAACACCCCAAGCTCAAAAAACACTCAAACACTGACCACTTGGACAACTGTCAGTTTATGAATCTTCTACAGAAATTGAGAAAACATCTACCAAATTTTAGATAACCGAGTTACTTATCAGGGCTTCTAAACAGTTTTGACAACAGGTTATTTGATTTAATTGCTTTACGACTCAGTGTGGCCTGTAATACAGAACAGTAAAGCAAGTTTTGAAGCAGAGATTAGATTAACAACATTATTTCAATTCTATGAATGCCTGTATTTCAAGGCCGAGGTTTGGCTGTTGGACATTTTTAGGGGCTGCTTTCTGCATTGGTTCATAAAGGTTTCCATTCACCAAAGTCATCTCCCAAAGTAATTATTCAGAAGTAAGTTCTAAAATAAGAATTCACTTCCTGTGGTTAGTGCTAGTGATTATTTTATACGTAATATATTGTTTTACTAGAAATGGTTTGATACTTCCCTTATGTTACATCTTACATGATAGTGGAAAAGGTAGGTCCCCTTCTGCTATGAACTATTTCAAAACTGGGCAGACTGCATAGTTAAAAGATCAATAAATCTAAAAGCTTCCAGTTTTAGTGATATTCTATTAACAGATCACTAAAGATTAGCGATATCCATCCTTTTAAAAAGGACAAATACCCAGAACCAATATCTTTAACAGGCTGCTTAGCAAATCAAACCACATTTGTAACCATTTTAAACATTCCAGGATTTGTTTCACAAACATAAAACCACAATATTAACATCCTCATTCCTGAAAGATTTTACTAGAAGTTACTTTGTAGACAGTTAAATCAACGTGGCAATCAGTAAGCAGAGATAATTACTCAATAAATAGTCACATAAATAATACTGTCTTTTCATAAGAGCATCTCTTATGCAGTAAATGTTACCCACATAACATGATTACTTTCTTAACCTACTTTACAGTAACACAAGCTTCACTACAATTAAACCCACACATTTCTTAAAAAGACACTAAAGCTAGGTAATCCATTAAAATTATAGTTAAAAAGTATCTAAGAATCAACAGGCCAATTTAAAGCAAATTGTTTTCTGTGGCTGATTTTCATTCCATGAGAACCCATGTAAGGAGTTCAGCAACAGGTACAAAGAATTGAAAAAAACCTAAATAGTCAGAGTCCAGAAAAATAAATTCTATGCATGTTAAGTGCAATTAAACTGAAGTGCAACACAATTGATAATACACAATCCTCAGCTTCCATGTTTGCTACATGACTTGCCCCCACAAACCCTATGCACTGGCTTACAAAATAAACCCACTAAACCCCCTCAGCCCATGAAAACATGAGAGTTTTGCACTGCAATACCACCTCCAGTTATTAGAGAGAAGAGGAAATTAATTACGTACTCTTTGTCTGAAGTCTGCATCAGCATTTGGGTTTAGCCCTAAAAGGGCTTGTTCATCCATCTCTATTGCTGTATTCCTTGTTTCCTGTTCCTAACTGCTTTGCCCACTTCTTCTAGAGGGGAAAATACGATCATCTGCAAAATAGAGAAAGTTCATTTGCTCAGCGGAACTAGAAAAATTAAAACCAGGACAGCAACAATGACACAAGTTGGCCTACAAACCTCAAACAATGTACACCAACTAAACATGAATGCACATACTTCTGATACAGATATTGGAACTCTTAAGTCCTTTAATCAACTTTTCACAGTACTATATTTTGTACTGAATAAGGAAATTTTAAAGTCTTCATATATTTCAGTTCTCTTGAATAGAGAACTTAATTAACAGAAAGAAGGCATTATGTATTCAGCTGAAAGGCTTGAATTTCAAGCATGCAGAAGCTTCAGCAAGATATGACATATAAAAATCTACTCCTTAAATGAAAGACCACAGGTTTTTTTCCCCCACCACAAAACTGGAAAAACAAAACAAAACAAAACAAAAAAACAACAACAACAAAAAAAACCACTACTAAACTCCAATATAGTTAAGATGCTTCAAAAACCCACTTATGAAGTATTTCCCATGGTGGGAGCAAAATCATTAGGAGGTCTTTCTTCTAAAGCAAGCACATACAAGTGTCTTAGAAATTAACCACAAAATACACCATACTGAGTTGTTAACAAAAACTTTCTGTTCCTACAGATGGGTGTTGATTTACTAGCAAAGATTTTTATTTAGAAAATTGAGTGTAAAATTAACAAGTGAGCTAGACAACTGTTCTAAAGATGGCTTGCCTCTGTAGGCTGTTCTGCAATGCTCTAGTAAAACACAGAGAATTAAAAAAAAATAAAACTTCTCTGTCAAATACTAGGATGCCATTAAATAACAGGAGGGGACAAAAACCCATGTATCCTTCAGATCTCTGCCCCGCCTCCCCCCGCATGGTAACATAGTTAATTAGGCCTGAAATCAGGCCTTGTTACGTAAGTATGTAGGAGGTAGAGGAAAGGAAGAGACAAGAGGAAGAGATGAAATACAAAGGAGCTGTGGTTTGAAGCTGCCTACATACCCATGGGTAGAACTTCGACTTTCTTAGTATTGCATCTCATGCACGCTGTACTGTTCACCCTCCCCCACGGGAAGAAAGGTGGCACAGTGACAAGCAACAGCAAGCAGAACTGAAAAGGAGAGCCCAGAATTCAATGTGGTAACAGACTTTTATAGAAGAGTCAAGACAGAATACACTATGCCAAAATGCATAATGAAAAGCAATTTAATAAGTAAAATTGAGTTCATACAAAAAAATTTGCAGGTTTCGGCAGTATAGAAACCAGAAAGTCTGGAACAAAGGGATGACTCGTAGCAAAAGCCTCACAGACTGCCTTAGTCACAGTGATCCCCCTCAGGGGCAGAATCTTTAGGGATTAAACTTGCTGTGCTGAGTCTTCTTCCTCTGCATCCCCAGCCCCCAATCCGTTTTCCCCATAATCAATATCCAGAAGAGCCAGATTAAAAAAAAATAAAATGCTCTAGGGAAAATGAATTTTTTTAAATAGCATCTTTTGATTAGGGTCTGGTCCAGAGTTACACAACTATTTAATATACAGAAGCTTTTTTTTTGCATATTTGCCTGCTGATATCAGTACATTACTATCTTTTGGGCAGATGATTTATACCTGGGTGACAGATTTTGCTATTAAAAATAACGTGACTCAAACATGTATTCTCTCCACTTGTTATTGCTGACAGCATGCCAATCAGTTCTACTAATTTTCTAAATGCCTCATGAGTGTATTTAAAATCTCAACTTCTATCATATAGCCTTTCCTTAGTTTCATCTTGAGTAGCCAACTTTAAAAGACAATCAATGAGATAAAATATTTGAATAAGCCTCTTGCAAAAGCTAATAAAATAGCTTTTCGTGCCTCACGGTTTTACTTAAGCAGGTAGCTTTTCTACCACGAATCTATTTCACCAGCCAGTTACACTTCAAAAGCAAAACTGAACTGTGATTTTAATAGTACGAATAATTCACAAAATCCATTGCAAAATGCACTTAGCTATAGCATCAAGTATGTCATTAAAGCAAGTTTTATTTATAAAAACAATTGATAACATTAATAGTTAATATGCAGCTGTGCAGAAAATATTGTCTTGTTTACTTATTTTTTTTTGTTAAGCAGTACGCCATGTCGGGTGGCAAACTCATCTTACAGTAATTAGGAGGATGCAGGTCCTTACCAGTGAAGTCATACAGGTATGTCTAATCAGAATTAGTTTACTCCCTTTCCCCTACTAAATACTTAAAAATGCATTTAATAGTAAAGATTGTTTTCATAGTGGAGAGGAGGAGGAAAAAAAAGTCAACTCACTTCAAGTGGTGAAGACTGCCCAATTAACAATACAAATGTGGTCAAAGTGTGTAACTTCTGTCCAGACATACCCCAATAATGAAAGCATTCAAAGCATTTTAACTACAGATGCTGACCACGGGCACAACGTGCAATTAAAGAAAGCTTCATGTACAGCAGTCATTTTAAGTATTTACAAGATGTGATAGCACAGGGGGAGCCAGTGGCGTGCCTCATTTGAATTTCCTCAAGTAGTCTCTCTAATAAAACAAAGACATTAAAATTCATCTTTTACAATCTTTTTTGCGGTTTTGCTTGCTGAAAACCTTGGGCACATTTACAGCCTCTGGACTCTAGACCCTTTACACGGACCCAGCACGCGGTTAAAGCTAACAGCTGTGTAACTACTGCTACTTCGACAACTTTTCATCTGGACTAGAAAAGTTTTTCTTTCTGAAAGTAACATTAGGCACAGTTTTACTGGCAGGAATTCCCCGTAAGGAGTAAGGCCTCCTTGACCCCGACCCAGACTCGGTCTGGGAAGAGCCAACACCGCTCCGCAGCGCAGCCAGGGCGGGCGTCGGGAATTCACAGCCCCCCGCGTCCAGCTCGGCGGCGTAGCTGCCGGGCTGTCCTTAAACCTCTCCAGCGCCGTCCCAGGCCGCTGGGAGCGACCCAGGCCTCCCACCCGCGGCGGGAACCCACCGCTCCGACCACGCCGGGACCAGCGGAATATGGAGGTAAGGGGAGGTCCCTCCCTCCCCTCACGCTGGCGTCCTACGATTTCTTCCTTCCCCCACCGGAACCACAGCGGATGGACAGCCACCGAGGCGGCAGCTCCCGCAAACAGAACCGCACCACAGACTGCAGCGTGTAATACAGAGAAAAACAGATATCTTTCGTGGCACCCGCATGGCGGGACCGGCGGGGCCCGGCCGGCTGCGGCCCCCGCTGTCCCCTTAGCAGCGGGGCCAGGCGGGCACGGAGGTGCTTCCCCCTCTTCCTTGGAGCCTCTCGGCTGCTGGGGAGGCGGCCCCGAGCTGAGGAAACCGGCCGGGGGACTCGCGGGAGCCCGCGGACGCCGCCAGCTCAGCCCACACTACCTCTTCCCCCCCGGGCTGAGTCAGCCGCACCGCGTGTCGCATCCTGCCCGCGCCCCCCCGCCGGTACCTTCCCGGTCAGTGCTCCATCGCCGCCGCCAGTGCTCCCGCCCACCCCCAACGGCTCCGCAGCCGCCACGAGCACAGGAGGGAGCGAAGAGGGCCGGGCCGGGCCGCAGCCGCCTCGGCTGGCGGCGGGAGGCGAAGGAGGAGGGGGAGAAACAGAACCGCCCCTCTCCGCCAAGCCGGCCGGCCGCGGGGCACGCCGGGATGTGCCCCAGCCGCGGGGCAACCTGGGAGCCGTAGTCCCGCTCCCCACCTCGGTACGGCCGGCACCGCTGTAAAACCGACCGCACCGGCGGAATAAACTGCGGCTGTCCCAGCCCGTCCCCGAACTGCCTCCAGCATCTGGAAATCATGCTGTGTCGGCGGGGCGGGGCTGGGCCGCTGGTGCGAGCTCCGCAGTAGCGGCCGGAGCGACCTGCTTGGGGACACGCACAGGGCAGGGCCCGGGCTGGTGTGGGCTTGTCCGTGAGGAGCGATCTAGCTGTGTCTGCACATGTGGCACTGGGCTCCTGCCCATAGGGCTCTGCAGCGCAGCACTGTGTACGGGGGTTGGCGTCATCGCACGCCCGCGTGGCCGTCGGGCCAGACTTAAAACCGACCTAAACGCGAACAACTGCATTACAAACCCGTCCCAGCCGCGCTGCAGTTACACTGTCTTTCAAGGCAAAACCCACTCCTGTCCCGTGGCTACGGCAGCGCAGCTCTCAATGGCGTGAGGCGCCCAAAGCTCGAGAGACACTTGCTTGTCCCGCCAGCAGAAC
>VZTI01004408.1:593464-762442 GCA_013397865.1 Struthidea cinerea
GGCCGGGCCACGCGGCGCCGCCAGCCGGGAACGCAGGGCCGCGCGCGGAGACTGACAGCAGCGTCCTCCAATCGCGCGCTGCTGGCAGCCAATCGCCGCACGGGCCGCCGGGGGCGGGGCCGGGGACTGACGCGAGGCGGCGGCGCACGCGGCCGTCCCTTTCCTTTCCTGCGGGCCGCGGCGGAGGAGCGCCATGAAGGCCTCGGGCACCGTGAGTACGGGCCGGAGCCCAGCGAGCGCAGCCGGGGCCGGGAGTGGGGCCGATGTGGCCGTCGGGAGAGCGGCGATGGCGCCTTGTAGCGCTCGAGAGCGGCCCATGTGTGCCCGAACGGCGCCGCCTCGCCCGTGAGGCGACGAGCGGCCAACATGGCGGCGGCGCCGCTCCCGCCAGGTGCGGGCCCAGATCGGGGGGCGGCATCGCGGGGAGATCGACCCGCCCGGCGCGAGGGGCTCTCTCCGCTTCTGGATTGAGCTCCTCTCGTCGCGCTGTTCTTTTCTGGAGCCGCGGATCCTACGGCAGGTTCGGCGCGGGGCGGGCGCGGTGGTGGCTCCGCGGCTCACTCACTCTGCGGGCCGCCTGTGTTTCGTGTTCCTCCAGCTGCGGGAGTACAAGGTGGTCGGGCGCTGCCTGCCCACGCCGAAATGCACGACGCCTCCTCTGTACCGCATGCGGATCTTCGCTCCGAACCATGTCGTCGCCAAGTCCCGGTTCTGGTACTTTGTTTCTCAGCTGAAGAAGATGAAGAAGTCTTCTGGAGAGATTGTGTACTGTGGCCAGGTGAAGGATTAAAAACCTAAAAACGTGGGAGGTTCTTACGGAATTCCAGCAGGTTTATGTGGAAGGATTTTATAGGAATCTCAGTTATTGGGTGTGAGGTTGAAAGCCATTTATCTTTCAGTTGCTGTGAAAAGGAGTGACAAGTTTGATTTTTGAATGTAGTAATATATGTCCTGTAAACTAAATGGAAACTTACTCACTGCTTCAAAATTATGAGCCATGTGTTGCTCAGTGTTGCTCTCTCGTTCTTAGACTTGGTTCATTGTGCCATATACCTTTTAAGAGGCATCTGGATATTCATAACCCTGGGAAAGTGGATGTTTGTATGCTTACATTCCTCTATCTTGATACGTGAGAACACTCTTTAGAGCTGAAATCTTGTATTTTTCTTTGAATTACTAAAGCTTTCCACTCTGAATTACCAAGACATAAATCCAGCTATGTTGGTAAGGGGAAAGAGACCAAAGAGTTGTTTTTTGACAGTAAGACTTAAAACAGTGGTTTCGTTAGAGCTCTGAAATATTTATTATTAAAATTCTAAAATGGTGATGGTACATCATCTCTAACTACTTCCATGTTCTTGTGTAATTCCAGGTATATGAGAAGTCCCCTCTGCGGGTAAAAAATTTTGGTATTTGGTTGCGCTATGATTCTCGTAGTGGAACCCACAACATGTACAGGGAGTACAGAGATTTGACCACTGCGGGTGCTGTCACTCAGTGCTGTAAGTATATGTAACTGTTTGAGGTATAAAATATAAGCAGAAGATTAAATCTCAAACTGGGCATAAAGCATGCTGACTTAATCCATGGTAAAATAACTGAAACACTGGAAAAATAAAGGAGGGAGTTGCCAGATATTCCATAGATGTTTATCTGTTATACATGTGGTATCTGACTTGTTACCTCTCTTTATACAGTTTCTCTGACTGGAAAATATTCCCACTTCATTTTGGTGTGTCTTTCTACAATTCTAGTAATGGGTTTTGCTATACAAACTGAAAATTCAATGACTTTTAAGGTGCTGTACTTCCTGCACTGTGTTGATTTAAGATAGTTGAATACATCTTCCCAAGTCTTGTGAAGAGAATATTTCAGAGATCATGTGGAACATACTAGCATCTGTCCTTTGGAGAACAAGTTAAAAAAAAAATCACAGGAAAAAAACCCCTATTGTTACTCCAAGATCTCATTGCGTCATTTCAGGGAGAATTAATATTTGTCCTGATTTCAGTCTGTTTTGTGAAGTACTTAAAGGATAGACTATTTGTATAGCTGATGCTGTTGATATTTGACTCCAAGGTGTTACAAGCCCTACAGATTGCACATAAAAACCCAAAGAATATTGTTCTTAATAATGATATTCTTGTCATGTGTGCAAATATTAAATGTATCTTGTCGCCTTTCAAAAGCTGAAGTGCTGTTGAAAGTGAAATTTAAGGTTCTACATTAATGTACGATAATCCCTATTAATTAACGTACCGAAGGATTGCTTAAGAGACCCGGGAACCTTATTTTTCATGATACAATGATTGATACTTTTATGTTCAAGAATAGTTGTGACAGGTAAGTTTTTAATAGGTGTGTTAGATCGTGGGAAACACAGTAGTATTTCAACAGACATCCCTTGTGGAACTAGCTATGGATGTGATTTGAAGCCAGTGATTTGCACTGCTGAATAGAGGAATTTTCAGGTAGCCCAAGTACAGATGCATCCTCCTATTCTGAAAGCCTGATGATGTGGGATGAACATCAAGTTATGGTTCTATTGCTGGTCGATTTCAGCAAAAGTAATGATAACCTCAGGTCCTTTACTTGCACCTTCCTGTTGGAAGGGAAATTGTTTTGAAGTTCATATGTCTTTCCAGCAATCGTATTTCAGTGTTCATTCTGAATCTCAGGATTTTTTTCTCCTGCAGGAGATTAAATAGTCCTAGGTATCTTAATTGTGTCTGTGTGTACTTGAAATTGGACAAGAAGAGTAAGATAGCACTTCCTGCTGAAGAGCTTGCTTAGAACTTACAGGAAGAATTTGCTGCTGCTTGTTGGTTTTGTGATATTTGTGCCATCACTTTAATATAATAGAAACCATGATTTTAATTACAGCTGATCAGAAATTTTAAAAGTTGTAGATGGCACTATGAACATTTCTTGAACAAAAGGCTGTAAGTTTCTTAAACTGGAAAAGTTGTGAAATTTATTTTTAATGAGTTCTGTTGTTCCAGACCGTGATATGGGAGCCCGTCATCGTGCCCGTGCTCACTCTATTCAGATCATGAAGGTTGAGGAAATTGCTGCCAGCAAGTGCCGCAGACCAGCAGTCAAGCAGTTCCATGTAAGTGAGCCAGCACTGCAGTGGCCAGTGGGTCCTGGTCTAACACTGGACTGGAAGAGGGGATCTCTCTTGTGTGGTACAGGTTTGCTTTGCAGCCAGAAATATGGCAGGAACCAAACTTGGGTGCATATGTTTATGATTTGGTATATTATGATCAAGGCTTCTACTGCTACAAATATTTGGAAGAAAGTCACAATAAAGCAAATACATGTTATGGTGCAGAAAACATGCCTCTTACTGGCATTACTTTGAAAAAAAGAATGCAAAATTAAGGTATTTGTTAAGTTCTGTGAAGTATATATTAATTTGTGGATGGATTACTTTCCTAAGTGTAAGTTAGTTACTGAATGCAACTTGGCTATTTATTGCAAACTATTTTCTGTTGTTTATCTAATACCTCAGTTAACATAGAAACATTTTTCTTGCAGGATTCTAAGATCAAATTCCCGCTGCCACACAGAGTTCTGCGTCGCCAGCACAAACCACGTTTCACTACCAAGAGACCAAATACTTTCTATTAAGTACAAAAACATGTTGTCAACTCTGTGTTGCAATAAAGGTCTTACTGGAACCTTTCACTCCCAGTTGTCTTTTGGAGACAGTGTCCTGATTATCTAGGAGTCCCCCTTATTACTGTTTTATTTTCTGTAAACCATTGGCAGCCTACTATTTACAGCTGTGATTGCCTGGAACAGGTGAGTGTTTCAGGTGCTGACTTAAATTACCAAAATATCCCATCAATAAATCAAATTTTAATAACCAACTTTCCAGGTCAGAGAAGTCTGTTGTCAAGCAGCTGTAAAATTCTACATCCATTTTGTTCTTTTGGCACTAAAACACAAGTGAACATTTGAATTCAGGAAGAAGGCAGCTTCTGGTGCATGCAGAACTCAGACTTGTCAGCTGCAGGAATAAAGACCTCATAACTTCAGTTAAACTGCTTCAAATTTTAAGCATTTAAAGCCAAAATTTTATTTCTAAATGGAACCTTTTCAGGGATGTTGCACGCTGCTCTTACTAAGCTGCTCTTACTAAGCTCACAAGTATGCATACAGAGGTGCCTGTGCTTAGAAAAGGAAAGTGATGAAGGGCTTGGCAGATTTATCCTTTTATTAGACCAGTGAATGAAAAATATGTTATTTTTGTATCTAAGCCTAAATCCTCAGGCTACTTCGTTTACAGTAAGAAGCTTGCAGACACTCTAGTTAAGGTTTATTTAAAAGGCTGCTTCAAACCTAAAGCTGGTGCTTGCATCTGATGCCCATTTTCAGTGATGGTGTTTCCTGAACAAGAGGCAGTCAGCTACTTAAATTAGTACACGGGTCATACCAGTGTTAAAGAACTGACGCTGTGTTTTGTCCAGATGTCAGCCTAACAACAGCTGCAGGTGCTGTTAAGAGTGCAGGGAAATACTGTGCAGAGAGGAAACAGTGCGTTCATTCTGGGTTAGCTGGAGAGCTGCAACGCAGCCCGGAGGGGAGCTGTCTCAGTGCAAGGGCGGGTAGTTGTTCTGCGGAACTGGGACCAGTCAGTGCTGCCAGAGCGAGCTCCCCTTCTACCACCTGGCCCTGTAGCTCAGCCTTCTGCTCCTCATCGCCTCCACGGAGAATCAGTTCAGGCAGCTCTTCTGTCTGAAATATGAACTGAAGAGAATTGGATTAATGTGGGCAATCCACAATCTCCCAGTCCCAAGGGATGGAGAAACTATAAACCCAAAGTAGCTGGAGGGTCCTGTGGGAGTCAAAGAGATGAGAATAGGGGCCTCAGGCCTTCGGTTTTAGAACTTTTTAACGGAAAGAACAACTTAGCAAGAAAGTGGGTTTCAGCTTCAAGCTTACAGCATGAAACGCAGGGCGGAGGCCAGCGGCCAGCGGGAGCCAGCGCGGGTGCGCGCAGCCGGCGCACAGGAGCGCGCAGCGCGGGCGGGCGGACCCGGGCCCGCCGCTCCCGGGCCCTTCCGCTGCCCGCCCGCCAGCAGCGTGAGCCCCGGCCCGTCACGTGATCCCGAGCCGGCCTCTCCCCGCCCCGCGGGTCACGTGTTCCCTCGCGCGGGCGGGCGGGCGGGCGCTGGACCCGGAAGTTGCGGCCGCTGCGGAGGCGCCGGGCGGGATGGGGGAGTCGATCCCGCTGGGAGCGCCGGTGCCGGTGGAGCAGGCCGTGCTGGAGACCTTCTTCTCCCACCTAGGCATCTTCTCCTACGACAAGGCCAAGGACAATGTGGAGAAAGAGCGGGAGGCCAACAAGAGCGCGGGGTCCAGCTGGCTGGCGCTGCTGGCCGGGCTGGCGCACCTGGCGGCGGCCGAGAAGGCCTATCACAGCATGACCTTCCTGGGACAGAAGCTAGGTACCGCTCCGGGGAGGGAGGGACCGGCTCTCCCAACCCGCGCCGCGCCGGCCTCGGGCTGGGGGCCTGCCCTGCGCTGGGCTCCGCGGGTGCGGAGCGGGCGGCTGGGAGGTCACCTGGCAGCCGGTGTTTGCACGGTGCTGCGTACTCGAGGTCCCTGGGGGCCCTGCTTCGGCGGGTGCGGGCATGTGCATCTGAAAGACAAGTGCTGGGTTAGTAAGTGTCCCTGGGCCCTCTGAGAAATCGGCTGTGCCATTTGTGCTGCCTTCAAAGAATGAACGAGAGGATAGGCGCTGTGCAGGTGGCACACTGGCTGCTGTGCCAGTCGATGCATCTCTTCATTGGCGGGCAGGGTACCTACCCGCCCTTCCCCAGATTTAGCCAGAGGTGTTTCTGTGTTGGGATGCTTTGGTTTAAATATAGGCAAAGATGAGCTTACTGGGGTGACTAAAGCGTTAAAGCTTTTTCACCTTATATTAGAGGTGTGTGTGTCTAAGTACTCGGGGCTGGAGATGGCGTCCTAGAAGTTGTTACTTATGCAGATACTGCACGATCTCAGCTGCTTCGTGTTTTGTCAGTACGTGAATAGAAAAATCCCAGACTGGCGCAGGACAAGCTTTCATGACGTTACCCTTTGGGCAAAGCTGCTTATTTTCTTTTTGAACTGCAGATGAGCATGGAAAATGGATCAAAGGATATGAGTCTGATGCATAGCTCGTTAAACCATCAAGAAAATTCGGCTTTGTTGTTTAAGTGGTGACTTGGAACTATTTATAAGAAGATCTTTACAGCCAAAACTCTGTCTATAAGGCTGACTTTAAAGAGTGAATTTGGTGCTTGCAGAAAGGATAAAGGTGACAACAGAAAGGGCAAAGTTTTGTTTATTTATTTACTTTATGAACAACTGCAATAGATGATTCTTCCTCCTGCCTGTGTCCGGGAGGCTACTCATGTCTTACAATGGGAGCTGTTTCACTATGATAGCCAGTTCTCGACCTTTCTACCTCAAATGTCAGTGGTCACCTTTGAACATTTTACGTGTAAAAGGAATGTGGAAAGAACTATCCACCGTTGTAAAATTTCTAAGTGGTTTCAAAGTGGAACCTAAATTTGGAATCTTTAAAAGATTCAGACTCAATCCCTGTAGTCTTTGCTCTGCTGCAGCTGTTGAGTGCCAGAATGGCACATTAGGTCTTCTGTAAATAGAAACTATGAAATAAGGCTAGTACGTTTGTACAGTCTTTCCGTAATGTCAAAGTTAAATATCTTTTACTTTGACCCTTTGCTCCTGTCTTCTTTTCTTTTTAAATTCTTCATAGTGTTGAGCAGGTAGAAAGGAGCACAGATGACTTCTTGTTCTCCCTCCCGCCCTTCAAGTTTTAGTTATGGATTAATCTGCACTGTGGTCTGACTGGGATAAAGTGTGATGGTTTTCCCTTTGAATTCTGGTTTATAGTGAGTTTGTATAGGGACATTTAGAAACGTTTGATTTGTACGCACAGAAGTCACATGGTTCCCATTTAAAGGTTGCTTCATGAATTTGAATGCTTCACGATTGAAGAGGGATTGTTAAGAGAATTCTCTGGAAAATATCTAGAGTTATTAATAGGAGTGGAGTCTATTAAAATTTGATCAGTCAAGTCATGATGACTTAATTTTTCTGACTTCCATCGATAACAGTATTTCCAGGTTATGTATCATAGTAGTAAATTTAACTGAACCCTGGGCTTCTTAAAAGTCATGTCATAACCGAGGCAGCTGTGAAGGAGTTGTTTTGCAGCAGCCGTTGGCTGCTGAGACGTGAAGTGGGACAAGTGTAGCTTGCATGAAATTATATAAAGTTCTTCTGAGCATATGCTCTTTAATTCGGTTACTTGCAGAATAAAACACTGAATTTTGTTTCTTTGTTAAAAGAAGTGCTGTAATTAAACAATACTTTAAACCAGCTAGATATATAATCACAAGTACAAGAATTTTCCAGTATTGCTGTCTATCTTTGCTGTCCCTGGATTTTGGTAATACCTCCATATTTATCTGAACAGGTGGTCAGTCATTCTTCAGCCGAAAGGACTCCATCCGAACCATCTACACATCTCTGCATAATGAGCTGAAGAAGGTGGTGGCGACGGGTCACAATGCACTAGGAGGAACAGCTCCTCACTTGGAAGAGCTGCTTTCTCACCTGTCTGAACAGCTCTGTTTTTTTGTTCAGGCTCGGATGGAAATTGCTGACTTCTATGAAAAAATGTACACGCTCAGCACCCAAAAGTTCATTAACTCTGAGGAACTGGTAAACATTTTGGAATCCATCTTAAAGAAATACAGTTCAAGGTCAGTGCTTCTTTGCTGGCAGTATGTACTCAGACACGTGATCTGTAATACCTGATGCTGAAGTTCAAAGCAAACCTAAAGACTTTGCTGTCCTTTGACTGCTGAACAGCACAGTCCCTTCACGAATTCATGTGTGAAGTCTGTGTTGGCCAGCAGCATCAGATGCATGAAGTGTCTTCAAAAGAAGGAAAATAACAAAGGGAGTCTGCTCATGGTGTACTAGGAGCCTTCCTCCCTATGCCTTAATTAAATCTCAGCATGTTCATTTTCAGGAGAGAGGAAGAGTGATTTTCCTTTTAAAAGATGCAAGGCCTCTTGCACTTTTTCTTTGGCGGGGGAGCAGAAAGAAGCCTTAATTTTATGTGGACTTCAGTAAAAGTGACATAAATAAAGCAAATACTTGCATGACAATGTTACTTTTTAGGCTAGACTGTATGTCTGCTTAGATCTAAAAGCTACACCACAACTCTCTGGCCTACCTGGGGGGGCTTTATGGTGCTCTGTTACCACTTCTCTCGAGAGATCTTGGAGCCACTAGGAGGAGCACCTCTGAGCCTTTGGTCCCTGCCAATATGGTTACTTGGAGTTAAGATTTAATAGTTCCTGTTACAAAAATCCCAGGATGTTTCTAAATGAGGGTAGGATGGGTATTTCACATCTAATTTACATGCCTTGAAAGTGATGGCAGTTTAAAAGAGAATTTTTGAATGCTTGTCAACACACTCAAATTCTACCTCTTCATTTTAAACCAAAAAAGGTAGCCATTGTAGGAAGTTAACTGTCCGATGTGGTTGCATTTTTTAAAATCTTTGTTAGTGAAATAGTGTTTAAGAAGACTTTTGGGGCAAGTATTCATAGGTCTTACTTTTTTCAGTTATGATTTTTAAAGTGTTCACCTAGGAAAAATCAAAACAATTCAGTGCTACTTTCTCATATTTCAAATTGAAGCACTGCAGCTGATTCCCTTATTTTTTTTAGGGATAACTTTGGCAAATTGCTACATAATTTTTCCACCTGAAAATCAAAACTAGTCTGTATGATCTTACTAGTGATGTTTTGCAGTTCTTGGCTTGTGACCACTTAAAATATCAGGGCTGTTAGTCCAATAAAAACCTGAAACTTAGATATATTTTCCTTGGTGTGATAAACATTAAGGAGTAAAGGGAAGTAAGCTTAGGGGTTTGGATGGTTTTTTGTTGGCATTTTTTTGTTTGGGTGTTTTTTTTGAGAAGTTGATTTCTGTTGTACACTAACCACTGCCATCTGTTCTGAGCACGTGCTGAATCAACAGACCTGTTAAAAATCTGAAATTCATACTTTGATGAAGTGATTGGAGATTACACGTGCATACAAAATGTTTTACTATGCTATTTAAATAAATTTCACTGATACATTTGTACTTCTAAGACATTATATGTTATATAATATATTTATATAATATATATTATGTAACTATATGTATTATAACATCTTTTAAAAAATAAGTAATGTCTCCCTGGAAAAAATACTGATGATCACGCTTTGGGTTAACAAGCAATCTTTAAGATGGAGACAATCTAAGATGCTGTCAGAGCTAATTTGGTAGCTGCAGTGTGCCTCTCCCCAGTGACCTACAGAATATTTCTGAAAAAAGGGGTGTAATGATATATTCCTTTAGTCCTTCCTTTTAGTTTCTTCATATCTCAGATCACTTTCTGGGGTGTGTTATGTTGATATGTACTGGCTGCGAGGCATTTCTGCTTTACAGGTGAAAGATCAAATAAACTCATCCTTACACAGCCTCTTCCCTATGTCAGTATGTTCCTCAGTTGTTGAGGATTTGTGCCATTATTTCAGCCAGCTGTGCTAAGGCCAGACAGGATGTGTGGTTTTTTATATAGGTTCTGGCCTTGGTTTCTTTCCTTTATGTGTGAAAATAGCTGGTCAGAGAGTAATGTAGAGGAAATAGCTGCTTGCTGGTGAAAGAACAGCAGAATTGACTGTTAGCAAGACATATTGTTTATATCTGAAATGCCATTAATTCTTGAACAGTTTAAAGCTATTTATTACTACTTATTGCTGACTTGTACATGGCCAATATTAGACATTTTCCTTTCCATTTTTCTCTAGAATACATCTGGAGAAGTAACTTTTCCTGAAGTTTTTAACTGTTGGTTCAGGCAGGATCTTAAATAATTAAAGCAGCATCAGAAGCAGGATCCTTTAAAAGCTTAGTATAAAATGAATAAGTAACTGTAACACCTATTTTGATATAATTATTTTTAAGTGTTGAATTTTTTTTATCTAGTCAGCATTGTGTAATATGTGCATGAATGTGTGATCTGTGGAAGGAAATAAAAAGAAAGTGGGGCTTCTTCACAGTCTGCAAAACAAAACTTCCATCGCTCTGCTTTCGAGAATGGTTAGGAGGAAAAAATCAATTTTCCAATGTGTTTTTAAGTTTTACACTCTGGCTTTTGAAATATTGTAAAAACTTGTCTGTTTTACAAGACACTGGGCTCAGTTGGTTGCTTCTACATTACAAAACTCAATTACAGCAGATATACGTAGTGCATAACTTGTCAGTTTACTCTGCAACCATATCAAGCTTCTCAGCTGTGGCTAAGGTATTTTTGGATTAAAACAGTTTTGCAAATCCTGCTGGACAGTGAAACAAAAAGAGAGCCATGAAGCAAAGTAGAAGTGGGAAGCTGTACATCAGAATGTTAATCTAGGAGACTTTGGCAGTGCTGCCTTAGTAAGGATTTTAAAATTGCTTTTAAGATTGAAGAAAACTTTCTTGGTCTGACTGCAAATGTGTTTAAACCACTGTGCTGTGTGTCATTTAATGGGACTGTCTGCAACAAATAATGTTGCATAATGCTTTTTGTACCCTCTTAAAATACACAGCAGCAAAACTGGTTTTGGTGAATACCAAAACCATTGGAGATATTTAATGTTGACTGTTAGAAATTATTTTTAATGGACTCTTGTTTGTTCAAAGAAATGTAAATATGCTCTGGACTTCCCAGCCCAATTTGGACTTGCATCTTAATAACAAATCCTTGCAAGATACAAATTGTGGCTTCCAAAAAAAAGAGGTGGTTACAGATAGTAATAAAATTGTCAGACATTTTTCACAAGCCAAGGAGTTAATGTTTTGACAAGAACTTGAGGAAAAGTCAAAGAAAAAGTAGTGGAGGAAGAGGGGATGAAAAGCCTGAAATTATCATTCTCTCTTCTGGTCCACAACAAAATGAAGTTGTTTTGGTTTTCAACCAACTATTTCCAAAACGGGTGTTACTTGTTGTGTCCTGGAAGCTGATGGGAATAATGACATTGCTTTAGTTTTGGCTGAAGATGAGCTGTTAAAAATGGGAAAAATTCTGTGTAAACTTTATTGTTTTAAACCAATAACAAGACCCAAGATTTTTTTCTGAAGTGAGAAGATAAATCTGTCTTTACTTAAATGGGAACCTCATCAAATCTTGTCTTTGAACTTTTCATTGTTCTTTATTAGAGACCTCTTTAAGAGTCCTAACTGCCAATGAGGGAACACATTTACTAAAACGGCCACTTCTGTATTTGCTGAAGGCTCATTTTTTCTAAAGTTACAAATTTTACATTACAGTTTTTCACAGTTTCAATTAAGTATGTTATTATTGATTATGTTTGCAAATAATTTGAGTATCATGGGAACAGAGGTAGACTGCATCTGTGTTATTTTTTCTAAATGTCTTGAAAAAAGAGTGAGAAGAGAAAGAGTTAATTAAGGTTCCAGTGACTATTTTTTCTTGGCAATTTTATTGTGACTTACTAAAAAAAAAGCAAAACCAAGCTTAGCTTGACTTCCTCATAGCTTCCCTATGTGAACAACAGATTGATAACATAGTTCTTTGATTTAACTTAATATCTTACTGCTATTCCAGAACCATCAAGACATAAATTACTGCCAGAAGAGATTTTAAATTGGAACAAGATCACCTGAATTTAAAAAGAAATGGTGTTATAGTAGTTAATGGATTAAGATAAACAGTGATTGTTCTTGAACTGATGAGATATAACTCCTTTACTTTGATAGAGAAATGTCTGACAGGTTGTTTTTTTGTCAGATGTGAAGCAGCTTGTTCATGAAAATATTTACCCTAATTATGTAGAAAGAACTGTTCTTTAAATAAGGAATATTATTGTTTGCTTACACTTTGCTCTGCTTTGATGTTTGATATTTTGTCTGTTAACTGGCAAATACTCTCTGATGATTTCACCGTTGTGTACAGCCGTTCTCATGTCTTGACTAATGTTATGTTTTCTAGATTTCATCATCCAATCCTCAGTCCTCTTGAAAGCAGTTTCCAGCTGGAGGTAGATGTGCTTGCACACCTCTTAAAGGCTCAGGCTCAGATCTCAGAGTGGAAATTCCTTCCATCCCTGGTCAACTTGCACAGTGCTCACACAAAGCTACAGACTTGGGGCCAAATTTTTGAGAAGCAGCGGGAGACCAAGAAGCACCTGTTTGGAGGGCAGTCTCAGAAGGCTGTGCAACCTCCACACCTCTTCCTCTGGCTGATGAAGCTCAAAAACATTCTCCTTGCCAAGTTTAGCTTTTACTTTCACGAGGCCCTTAGTCGACAGACAACAGCATCTGAAATGAAAACTTTGACTGCTAAAACAAATCCTGATTACTTTGGGAAAATTTCCAGCTTCATCCGGAAGTATGATGCTGTCAATGTTTCCTTAATTTTTGACAATCGTGGATCAGAGAGTTTTCAGGGACATGGTTATCATCACCCCCATTCATACAGGGAAGCCCCAAAAGGAGTGGATCAGTATCCTGCAGTGGTGTCTCTGCCCAGTGACAGGCCTGTTATGCACTGGCCCAATGTGATCATGATTATGACTGATAGAACCTCTGACCTCAACAGTTTGGAGAAGGTTGTTCACTTCTACGATGACAAAGTCCAAAGCACCTACTTTCTGACTCGCCCTGAACCTCACTTTACCATTGTAGTTATTTTTGAGTCCAAGAAGTCAGAAAGGGACTATCATTTTATTTCTTTTCTCAATGAAATTTCACATTCCCTTAAGAACTCCAAAGCTTTTGCAAGCTTGAAACCTGGATCCAAAGGGTGAAATACAAACTACTTACAAGTTGTCAAGGCAGTATGCCAGCCTTGAGGGAGCTGTAGCTTTCAAAGTTACGTAAATTTGTGATTCTCAGAGTCTAATTGAAAAGGAACCATTTTTAAAAATGTTATAAGTTCCTTTTTTTTTTTTAAGCTAACAGACACTTGAAGAAAAGTATTTTTGGGTGGTACGCAGTGGGGCAACTTAATTGGGGGTTGCTGAAGGGCCACTGTGGGGTTTTTTTGGTGTGGTTTTCAATTTTCAGTATGATTTATTTTTTCAGTCCACAATTTTGTTGCCTGTATCAGAAAGGAATATATGCACTTTATCTTAGTCTGATCATTGGCTGTCTTCTACAGAGTTTATTGAAAATGTGGTGAGGATGGAAGATACTATCTTTTCAGAAAACTGCATTGCCTGACAGGAATGATTTCTGGGAACTAAACACTGATGCAAGGGAATATTAAAAAAAGTGGACCTGCAAAGACACATTTTAAATAAAAATATGAGAATCAGAAAAGTCACTATTGTTAATTACAATTTAGTTTTCAAATGGTTTAAAATGCTAATTGAGGTCTCTGACACTCTGTTAAGCACTGGTGCCTTTTCTAAAGGCCCTGGGTCGTAAAGCTTGGTCATTGCTCAGGGACTTGGGCTGGGGCAAGAAAAGCTGCAGCATGGCCTGAAGGGCTGGTATTCACTGGAGTGCTGTGACAGTGTGGGCCCAGCCCTGGCTCAGACTAACTGAAGCAGACAAGCTGAATTTGAGCAGATGTTCTAGAAGGAACAGCTCCATGGAAAAACACCAAGGCTCTTTTCAATTTGTGCTTTTTTCTGGCTGACTTTAAGAAAAAAAAAAGCAGTAGGAAATGCCCTTTCTAAACGATTTATTGTCTAATTTGCTGTTAATGTCAACCTAGGTTTGTTTTCAGGTTTTTATAACCATTTTTTCCCTCTGTTCAGTTTTAAATAATTTCATAATTAAGCCAAAACACTTTGGGGATTTGGATTTAAATATATAGCCTATGCAGTATGTTTACCTCATTCTTTCACCACTTTTAGGCTGCAGGGTTGGAAAAAGTGTATTTTCTAGTTACCCTGAAAGTGCTTTAATTTGGAAATCAGGGTTTCCAAATACAATAAGGGAGTCAATTTGGCTGTACCTCTAGCCTTACATTGCAGGATTCTTCTGACTGTTAGCTATGCAGTTGTGCACGCACTTTCACGGGGGTTCAGGAGAACTGATGTATATATAAGTGAAGTAAGGTCATTAGTTGACACTAATGTGTAATGTATAACATCATCAGGTTTGTTTTAAAAGGGAGTTTAAGTCAAAATGTTGGTTTCTGTTAAGATTGAACTATGAAAGATACCTTTGCGAACGTGTCTTTTAATTATTCCCTTTCTCTCCCGCGGAAGGTTGTGGTAACTTGTTTTGCCTCTCTGCAAATGCTGATTTTTTACAATCATATAAGCACGTTCTGTTCTTGAAATACAAGCTCTGACTTTCCACTTTGTGCCAAACGGAGCCTTCCATGCTTTGCTCTATGTGTTAGTCTGTTGCGAATATCTGTGCTACTGCCTTTCACCTGAGGTCTTGGTCTGACTGCAGCACCACTTGCAAAAGCTCAGTCTGCTCTTTACCACTGGAAAATAACAGGGGTTGCAAATATACCAGCAGCTGGAGGGCACCTGTTTTTTGTAAGAGTGTTACCCTTTGCAGCTCAAATTCCGTTTTAACAGGACAAAGTTGCAAATGACAGTATTCAGAGAGTTTGTGTGCTTCCTTCTGTGGGACAGTGACCTTGTAATAACATGTAATTTTTACTTCCTCAGCCTGAGTAACACGAAAGAAACTGTTGCCAGAACTGATTCCCGGTCTTCAGCAGTGTAAATAAAGTGTCGTACAAAATCTGTCTGCCTGTGCAGTATTTCCCTGTCAGAGTATGTGTGGGAAAGGGGAGAGAAAACTGGAGGAAGAAGCTGTGTGGTACAGACACGTTCATTTCTGAGTTGCAAGGGAGGAGTTGGAAGAGGTGGAAGGGAAATCTGCGGCCCTTTGGAGCAGATCAGCAGCTTTTACCAGTTGCTGAAGGGGCTAGAGGCACTGTTCCCAGTGTTTTATGGGGAGAGGAAAAGGAGGTGCCTGTTCAGCAGACCTGGTAGCTCACATCACACTCCTGTCATTGTCCTTGGCAAATGGTGTTTCAGAAGGGAAGGGAGGGCATGCTGGGTGATGTTTCTGTGCAGTAGGAGGTGGTTTGCTGCAGTTTTTTCTTCAGAGGGTCTTGGGGAAGCAATCACAGGAGACTTGTGACTTGTAAGAATTTCTGAATATTTCAGTTGATGAAGAACCAAAGGGAGCCATAACCATTACCCTCGTGGGGGAAGGGAGGGAATGGGAGAGATTTGCGGGCAAACGATAGAAAGAATTGGGTGCTGGAGCAACTTGTGGGGCTGTCTCAGAGTCCTGTCCCTGTGTTTCTCCTTGTAAGATCTCAGCCTTAAATTAACATGGGGAGCAGAAAACTCAGGCCTTAGGAAGTGGCTTGGATGAAGACAGGTGAAGCTGAAGAGAGGTGACATACAATGAAAATGAAATAGTGTTGCAGAGTTGAGGTGTGCTGGTACCAAAAGCGAAGGGTGGGGAGTGTGAGTGTGTGGGATGAATGAATATTTATAGATTTGTCAGATCCATGAAGACTCACGGCACAGTTTCTTATTTGATGCTTTATGGAGTTTATGTTTTAAATTACAAATGAAGTAATGGGGGGACTGTTGGGTTCAAACTGAAAGATTAGATATGTGGAAGAAATTCTTTGCTACAAACATGGTGAGACACTGGAACAGGCTGCCCAGAGAAGCTGTGGTTGCCCCATCCCTGGCTGGATTGGTTGGGACTTGGAGCAACCCGGTCTAGTGGAATGTGTCTCCAGCCATGGCAGGGGCTTGAAAGTAGATGGTCTTTAAGATCCCTGTCAGCCCCAACCATTCTGTGGTTCTGTATCTATGATATAAAACTGGCTAGGCCAGAAATGAAAACCTGCATAATTAAGCAAGGGGGTGGGGAACATATCTGTGGAGTAAGTAAAGGTGACCAGAAACTCAGTAACTGGAAAAAAACATTCATTACTAACTTCACTGCTGGAAAGATCGATCAGTGTCTTTACTATAAGAACTGGAAAGCAAATAGACTTTTGCTGAACTGGATGGTACCCCATCTGCCAGCTTTTCCTCTACACCAATTTAGCTAAGCAAGACTTAATGTGCTAATGTACTTGGAAGGTCATGTATAAATGACTGCTTTAAATGCAAGATGTAAAGATATTTATGATAGCATACTGAAAGCCATTGCTTCCAGACATATTTAAACATTTTTAATACCAGTACTGAGATTTGATATTCCCAGTGCCATTCAGATTGCTTAGAATAGCAGTGTTGAAGCTTAATTTGTAGCAAATTTCATGGACCTCATCACTTGCTTGAGTCCATGAGGATACAGGCAGAATATTTAATTTAGTATCCTTTGCCTGCAGTGTGATTTTGACAGCAAATGTATTCTAAGAAGTCTTAGATATTTTACATTTATGTCTTGTAAGCTGTTTTCTTTTGCATGTGGTATGCAGGTTTTTCTTGAATAAGACATTTTTCCATTTCTCCTCCCTTTGCATAAAGACAGTGCAGGGAATGGAAACTAGTATGTTTTGTATTGTGCTACGAAGGACTGCAACATATGCATAATGCACTTAATATTCAGGCTTTAATGACCGAGAAGTAACGGAAGGTCCTGGTATTGGTTTGAATGCTAACACCTAGTGTTTATCTAATCCACTTTAAAAAAAATATTTGCACTATAGCAGAAAGTAATTTTATGGCACTCACACAGTTAATCACTGCTCTGGTCCAGTCTTTTTCATATACGAGCCTTTTGAGACGTTTGTGATCATTGTGGTGGTAGTTCTTTGATACCATTTATCTGAGGCTTCTTTGTGTACGTGCTTCAGGTCAGCCTGCTGCTGCCTTTGACTGCACCGGGTCCCAGTCTTCTCATAACTATGCTTTGCTTGAGAAAATCAGCAGTGTGCTATACTTCATTCCTCAAGTCCTGTTTTTTGGCCCAGTGCCTACAACCCCTCATCTTGCAGAAAGCAAGATGTCACACAGCGTGGCTGGTCCTGGGCTTGTGGTGAGCTCTGTAGTTGCTTCCAGAAGTGCTGGCACTAAGCTAACTTAGTTGGCTGAAACCTTTGGTGTCCAGAAGTCCTGTTTTCAGACTCCCAGAGATGTAAGCCAGCCCTGCCCAGGTGGATGCAGCAGAGGCCAAGCACTCCTTATTTGCTTGGGCTCTGCCTGAGCCCCAAGAGCAGTAGGTCAGGGATGTGCTCACAGGAGCAGCTATTGAGTGGCCCAGCAGGGATAGCCTTTGGGCTGCAATTGTGCAAAGGAGGGAGCTGTTTATTGGGAAAAGCAGAAGAGGCTCTGGAAATGAGAATGCTGACAAAGTAAAGCAATAGCATAATGCTTTGCAGACCTGGCAAAAACAATATACAAGTCAAATGCAAGATGGAGCTGGACTCTGATTTCATGTTAGCAAAGGACTGATTTAAACATGAAGTCTGCTTTGGAGGATAAAGGTAACAGATTTTTGCCATGAAATTGTTTTAAGTACTCAATCATTTTCTCCAGGAACTTTCCCTCTCTTGTGCATGCATGCACGTAACACATAGCCTGACTTATTTTGGTAAATGCTATGGAGCTTTTCTCGGAGAGTTTGCCTGTTTGAGTTCAGTTCTCTCCTAACTTTCAACCTGGTGTTGCAGCCACTGGGTCTGTGGTAGGGTAAGAGAGTTCTCCACCTTGCAGCTGGGACCTGGCTGTGCCCCAGCTGCACAGGGCAGCACCAAGAAGAGCAAAATGCAGAAGGGGAGACAAGTCACTACAAGATGGGCTTGGGCAGATGGCAGCTCTGGGGAAGACAGGCAGGGAGAAAACAGATGCAGAAGGACTGCACTGCAGATGGACCATGAGCAGAAGATTTTCGTTGGCCTCTCTGCATTGCTGGCCTAATTTCACAGGAATCTATGTAAATTTTATCTGCTGAAAAAGCTGTGCTAGACCACACCTGTAGTTGCAGCTGCTTGTTTTATGTGACTACTGTAAAATAACTATACTCTTTCTAGGAGGGTGGTGTTCCATCTTTAGGTACCAGCAGGCTTGGCAAAGCAGCTGGTTTTGGATAGATGATTAAAACAGGCTTTGTGGAATCCTGTTGCTAGCTGGGATGTGCTGCTACAATGCTACATGCTAACATCTGAAGCTTCAGAGCTGTGAAATGTTGTGCTTTATTTGTGCGGCTCGCTGCTGGTAAGACAAAATATTTAGTTGCACTAAGTTTTTGGCTCTGAGGTATGCATCATTTGCTGCAAAGGTATTGAGAGGCTTTTTAGTGTGTGCAAGTTGAATTCCTCATATCAGAGCCATAAAGAGCCAGCATCACCATGGTCTTGTACTGGGATGCACAACCTTGAACCAAGAATTTTAAGTTTCCTCTGGGAAGGATGATGTGATCCTGGTCAAAATGAGGGCCAGTGAGAGATGCTGAGGTTAGGCTGGGGGTGTCCCTAATAAAGTGAATTCCCAGCCTTCGATTTTGTCTTGGAGTTAGTTCCCTCTGGGAACACAAGCAGAGGAAATTGCCTCCCACAGTACAGAATAGCCTGATGGTCTCTTAAACATTTACATAGTAAAATGTCATTCCTGAGATCAATGTTGGCTTTGAGCAGGGGAATCCAAGTAAACCTCTCCCTCTTCTGTGTGGTTATGCAGATGTTTGGTAGAGCCTCCAGGTATTTCCTCTGCTTTCTCAGGTGAGGAACAAGCTTCGTCTCCCTGGCCCTGAAAAATTCTCGTGGCATATGGGGGAGGAGATGTTAAATTGTCTGAAGAGGAGAAGCTCATCTGCTTTCTGGGTGGGTGCAGCCCAGAACTGGTTCACAGTCCTTATTGTGAACAGTGAAGAGTAGCCAAAGGGCCACCCCGCTTTCAGCAGGATCAGGGGTGGCTGCTGCAGCCTGAAGCTACATGTTCTCCCAGTGCTGTTGTTGGGTCTGGTTCTTCAGGGACTGGGAGTGATGCTTCACCAAGGACTGCCTGTGACTGCCTGAGACCTCCATATCACCTAGAGGTAAAACTCTAGGAAGACAACACTTAAAGAGTGAAAACTTGGGTTATAATGCCATGCCTTTCATGTGAGAGTTCTGCATTAGACTTCTAGCGGGAGAGCTGAGGCTGCTTTTGCCTCCAGCAGTAAAACTGGCTCCTGTCCTCAGTCTGAGAGATGCCAGCACTTGTCAGAGGGATGGGATGAGAGATAGGGAGTATTAACAGGTTGAGCTTTCGGCTTTTAATCCAATGATGCAAATCTGCCCAAACTATTTTGAAAAGTTGATGGATTAAGTCCTGTTCTAGGTGTAGAGCTCGTCTCTGAGTAAAGTGCCTGGAGCTCTGCTGAAAGCACGATGTGTAGGCCAAATAAAAGCTACCTTTCCTTTCTCTTCATGTATCCCTGTCTGGAAAGAGCAAGAGCAAATTACTTTCAAGTGTCATTGGATAATAGCTTTTTGGGAAAAATGTGATCCTCATTTATTGTTACAGAAGAAGGGAATTAGTGCAATGAATCAAGTCCCCACCTCACCCTCCTAAGCAATTTATCTACAATTTTGCCTGAAAATTCAATAGAATTGGATGTAGCTGATCAGCCATCTGCACGATGAAGTTGCACTGCATGCTCAGGCTGGATTTGCTTGGAGGACTTCAAAATTTTGTACACTGAGCTTCCCCAGCATAGGAGATGCCTCAAGCTGGCTGACCTGCTGACTGTACCTCGCAGTGAGAAAAGCAGGAGGCAAATTTCTGAAGTTGTGTGTTACTCACTATCAAGTATAAAAATAAATGGGATTAAATCTTGGTCCAGCCTAGTGGGATTTGTGGCACAATCTAATTTTTCTTGCTATCCCTGTAGACTGAAATGGTATCCCAGATACTTATCCCTGAAAATGTAAGGCTCTCAATATCTAAATATGCTGTGGGTGCCTCAGGCTCATCTCTGCTTAGGACTCATTGCTTAAAATAATGGCTTCTAAGTTAGGAACGGCTCATTCTAGTTCTTTCTGTCTGAAATTGTAAGAGAACAGTAAAAAAAATCCCACCACCACCTTACTGATGAATTTGTAGTGTGTCCAAGAAGGAAGTGCAAGTCAACAGACAGAATAGTCACAAGCTCTTGCTATATCTACCTTTAAAGCTGTCAAGGAAAATATCTTTAGGGGGCTAAGATAATAATATATTGAAACTATAAGGCTCATATTTCAAAGTGTAATTTACCTAACACTGAGGAATTCATCCATCTGGAATGTTATTCTGCAACTGTGCCTTAAAGGGACTTTATTATTTGATGCTTCTCATGGTAGCATTTTCTTAAGCACTTATTTTTATAAGTTATGTTTGAAATGAGCCAGATACAGCTTTTTCCAAAGCTGCAGAGTGTGGGCTTGAAATTCAGTGCAGGTCAACAGATTCCTATTTGCATTTTTTGTACCTTTTCTTAATGCATATGATTGATATGCTAAACCACATTTTTGCTTCAGTAAAGCAGAAAACGTGCCACTAGAGGGTGGTATTATTACAGAAAGAAAAAAGCAATTAGGAATCTCTTTCCAGAATAATTTAATTTATACTCTCCTCCTACACATTTATAAACGTGGGATAGATTTTACTGCTCTAGTCAGATTTGTTTGAGTCTTGTTGGCATTTTTCTCCACAGACTGATTTGTAGTCCTGTTTCAGCTGTAAACAGCAATACTGGGTATCTAGTTTCATACCTTAATGTATATATGAATACCAAAATGATGTTGTTTCATCTTCTCTGCAAGAAACTTTTTTATTGATTGCAAAAAAAGCTGTAAAAGAGCTTTTATGATTTTTTTTCTCTTGAAAACTACCCATTCACTTAAACTTGCCTTCCAGCTTAGAAAAGATGGAGTGGTTTTTTTCCTTCCTTTTTTCTTTCTTCCTAAACAATGAGAAAATGAAAGAATTACTGTTTACCAAGGCAGTGCAGTATGAGCTGTTACAGGCCACATAGGGACCATCAAGCTGGGGTTTAAGCCTAATGCAAAGTAATAGGATTTTGATAGTCTGATGCGGGCAGGGCTACTGCGGTACCTAAGTATATATAGTATAGCAGTGTGTGTGTGTATACATGTGTGTGTGTATGGCATGAGGTATAATCATATAAATGTGTCTGGTATCATCACATACGTCTGATAAATGGTTGTGCTGCACCAGCCAAAGTATGGCCAGACCACTGGGCAGCGGAGGCCGAGGGGCAGGGACAGGGCAGTGCAGGGGCTGGGTGGCTCATGCCCTGGGGCCAATGACCTTGTGCTGCTTTGGATCACCACAGAATGGTTTGGGTTTTTGGCTTGAGAGGGAGATTAAAGATCATCTAGTTCCAACCCCCTTCCATGGGCAGAGACATATTTCACCTTTCACAAGTCCCACAAGGTGCTGGTGGGATTGTGTTGGGCATGAGGGCTGTGGGCAGGTGCCTGTGCCACTCCACTGCTGCCCTTGGCATGGAGGTGGATGAGTTTTGGCAAGGCTATAGCCTGCACCAGCCCCAAGGAGAACCTGCAGGAGGCAGAGGAGGAGTGTGAGAAATGGAGGGAAAGTGGAAGGGACACAAGGGTCAAAGGAGAAGCCAGCCTTCTCTTCTCCCATCTGTCCTCCAAGAGGAGAGCAAGCCAATTTCATGGCACTTTCAGCATGCTTGAGACACCTGCAGCACCTGGGGGTGTGGGCTTGCTGTGCCCGGGAATCAGGTGGGGATGTTGTCCCTGGGTAGTGACAAGCTCCTGTTGCATCCTTTTGTGGTGACAGCCAAGGTACGCTTCACCCTCTGCCCCAGACTGGGTCACACTCCAGTAATAACTGCATTTATTTTTCCTTCTTTTGTCTTGGAAGGTAGCTGGATGTAAGACATTATCTAGCCGCAACCTTTCGGGCTTTGATGAGATCTGAGAAGCATTCATATGTGTTTCCCTGCTGCTGTTTTACATCACTGCACTCGACGACTGCGCTGCGGGGGGCAGCGTCACAGCCTGAGCTGGAGTATTAAAATGATGATCTCACGGGGTTTGGTGGTGCACAGTAAATGCATTCCTGCACCATGACAATGTTGAAATCCTGGCTCTTCAGGGGACAGGACGGTGCCTTTGAACTGATATTGCGACTGCGTGCGTAGGATGCAAATGCAGCATGCAAAGCCACCCCGTGGTGCACTGGATTAATAGAACAGATTTTCAATGAATCATTGGGAAGATGAAATTTTCTACTTGCATTTAATCTTAGCCTGATAAATCACTCAGGGGGAAAAAAGACCACAAATCCAACAGTAAAATACAGGAAATTAGTGCTCCGATGATGAGACAGACATGGGTTTGGAGAGCTGGCTGTGGTGGGGAGCTTGGCTGACAGTGTGGGGCTGGGGGAACATGGAAGGAGGTTGGATTATGCTGCAAAGATAGGGTGGGGTGGGAGCAGCAGCAGGGCAGACCTAAGTGCCCTGGGGCTCCTCCTCATTTGCACGCTGGCCATTTAGTGTATGGTTAAAAACTAATAATGTTCAGCCAGTTACTATAGCAATGGTGTGGCACGAGTTGTCATGGTGATGGAGCAGAATTTTTCATCACGTTCCTCCAGGAGGGTGATGGATGCCATTCTGGGGGGCTCTGAGCTGGACCATTTGCCTCATAAGTACAGAAACACTTGCACCTGCTGCAGCAAACATGTCCTTCCAGTGTCATTTTTACCTGGTTTTCCATGTCCTGATGCTAAATTTTTCTTTCACATCTATGAAGTTAAGAACACTCTGATAAGCCATAAATTGCTATGCCAAACCGAATTATGTGCACCATTATTATACAAGGTGTGTTAATAAAACATAGTTCTGGCACCAGCGCTGTTCCCAGGCACTTTGTGTGTGCTCTTCACCTCTGCCAATGACACAACTCAATAGGACACTAGGTCCCCAGTTGAAAAAAGTAATTTTAAGCTGATCTGAAGTAAATGTGCTTCGACTACTCCCATTTAACACAGAAGAATGTGTGCTCTGCCTTGGAAATGCATCCCTTTTTTCAGTTTTTTTATATTGCCTTTGCTTTCTCTTACTTCTTGGGCTTTAAGAACAATACACTGTCTTTTTCCCTTACTCGTGAGCTAGGCATGAGTTCATCCTTGTCAGGTCCTTTTTCATATAGGTGATCAACAGGTGCGCTGTATGTAAATGATATTGCTTTTGATGGTTCATTTTTTAGGAGATCGGGTGTAATGCCTATTTTACCCCTGTAGGAACCAAGAGCATACCTATCGGCTATGTTTCTGCAGCTGTGCAAGAAAGTAACCTCCTAGACTGCAGAGCACATCCAGCAATTTGGTTTTGTAAGGATAAAAATGCTTTCAGCTTGGCTCAGGGTGATGGCTATTTTAAAAGAACATAATATTCTGTTCATCAGCTACTTTTCAAAATCCTTAAACCCTTCACCACATGTAAGTTTCTGTGCTAAACCCTACCCTTCAAAATAAAGCCTGATAAATGGCAGTAGTGGTGTTTCACAACAGGGCTTGCGTGTTACTTTCATAAACACTGATTTGCAGGCACCAGGAAGTCCGAGAAAGGGAAAATCTGAATTTGGAGTGCACAACTTAATAGCACTGATATTTCATAAGTGTCTCCCATTTCATTTTGTCCTGTGCTTTTTTGCAGGTAAGTTTTGGGTGGGCCAGCAGAACTGTATTAACTGCCAAGGAGCATAGGAACAATATTGGCTCAGAAACATCTTGGGATTTGGGCCTGTATAGTGCTGGGTAGGAATCTCGGCTATGCTCGAGGCTGTGTTTCTTTGGATTTAGGAAAGTAACCACAGATATGTTTTAAGTCCTTTTTCCTTTAAAAAGCTCTGATTACTGTGTGCTTCAGCATTCTACTGATGTGAGGAGCACCATTGGCTGCATGTCCTGGAGTGCTTGTTCTAGTTCCTCTGAGCAAAGTCCAGCTCTTACAGCACCACTGTTGGCATCTACAGAAGCCAGGGGGCTTTTTTCTTTTACTTTTCCTGTTGTTTGGAGCTTTATAATTACTCCAGTAAAGATGTTAAACTCCTTAACCCAAAGAACTAAGTTTTCAGAAATTCACAAATTCACAGAGCTGTGTTGTTTCCATGTACTAATTTAAGAAAAAAAGAGAAGGGAAAAGAAGAAAAAAAAAAGGAAGTGAGGCCTCTGGGTGAGGTAAACTCTAAGGTGCAGGTTACTGAGCTACCACTGCATGCTGGTTCCGGTTTTCCAAAATTTCCTGTATGTATTTAAGAGTCCCTGTTAGTGATTAGGTACAGAGCTACATGGACCTGTTCTCAAACCTGGTGCTGCCCTCCTTGATGGACTTCTTAGGCTTCTCAGAGCCATTAGTTTTATAAGGAGCTGTGTAAAATATTGGGAAATGTTGTTCCATCTCATTAAAGATTTGGCAGGTGTGCCACCTCTGTTGTATCATCTCATTGTCCTACCATTTGTTTGCTTTTCATACAAAGTATTCCAAGCTTTTGCTCGCTTGAATCTTTCAAGTGCTGGACTTAAATCCAGAGTGTCCTTGGGTTGTCCCATCAACACTAAAAAATAATCACAAAGTGGGAGGCTTGTGCAGTGCCCATCTTCTTCTGATGTTGCATCAGCCCTGGAAGGCTTTCAAAACCTCCTCAGATCGTCCCTGCTCTCTGCTAGGATCTGCTCAGTTTACTTTTGTTTGGGTTAATGCAAGTCTGTGGTCGTGGGGCAATTACAAATAAATGAAGTATGAAAAACTTCACAGGATCTTTATTTGGATATCTAGTCAGGCATAAACTGTGATGTCAGTGCAGCTGTGTCCCAGATCGGATGACGCCAGTGAATAAAGGTTTGTAAACTGTGCTATTGTTCTGCAGGTATATTATTGTACATGATTTTTGGCAAGTGACCTCAAGAAATCTCATACCAGGGTGATTTTTTTTCTACCTTATCAGTCTTTCTGACGATAAAAGAAAACTGGCTTTTGAAATAATGAATAACTCTGGCATTACACTGGTACAGATTAGAAGATTTATGCCCAGACTTGTTGAGTGCTCCCACCCCTCTTCCTCCCAAATGAAGGACATGGTTTCTGTCAGTGTATTTTGAGAGAGGAGGATTTAACTGTGTTCAGCTGCTGAAAAACTTTGAAGCTCAATGAGATGAAGGATACTGTTGGAAGTCACACGACTAACTTCTTACAGCAGAGACTGCTCACAAGATTGGAGGACGTCCAAGTCCACTAATGAGTAAATCTGGGTTTTATGAGCTCTGAGGTAACTTTTCAACGATGTTAAACTAACTCTACTAGATACAGTTAAACCCCTCGTCTTTGGGAAGAGTGTTTATTTGCAGGGACAGCATTGGCTCAATAATTTGTTCTCTTGCTATAAGGAATATTGCTGCAAATATTTTAATAGGAAGTTCTGATGAGGGAATGTTTGTCCTAGAGATTTTTCCAAGATGTTCAACAAACTATTGCAATTAGTAGGTTAGTAGAGACAATTTTAAACAGAAGTGAAACTCCCCTGATACGTACATCACTGATTCTTTGCATGGCAAGGAGTATTGATGAGGTGTTGCAGCATGCTACAAAGAACTACCAAAAGAAATGGCCCAGCCTTTTTCCTTCTGTGAACAAAGTCAAGCAAGAGAATACAGGCTCTCGATGCTCTGCCGTGCATGGACCGCAGAACACTGCTTGTTAAAATGCAAAGTCCAAGAGAGAGAAGTTGGCATCCACATGAAGGAAACTGGGATGCTCATTAACTGATTTTGATGGTGGAAAACACATGTGCTGCATCCAAGATGATTTCAACATGAGATATTGTCCCCTTTAGTCTTCCTAAATATGAAAATACATGTATATTCATAAAACACTTGAGGAATGTTATCCCTGTTTGATGGATCTGTTGGCTTAGGGAAGATGTTAGGGGAATTTGCGAAAGCCTTGGGAGAGGGAAACATCCGTCCTCAAGATTTGGGGTAGGGTTGTGAAACCTGTTTGCATGCGTGTGTTCATTTGTGTGTGTAATGGAGACTGGAAATAGAAACCAGGAGATATTGAATATGTCCTTGCAGGGATCCAGAAGTAGTTGGTTGAACAATAAATGGGAGAAGTGAAAAATGATGTTGTAGCATTTTAATCAAGTGACTTCTAAAAAAAATAAATACGGGGATTATTTCTCTATAAAACACTCTGAGATCTCACCAAGGGACACTTGATGTTAACAGATACATTTAAAAGGAAGTATTCTCAAAAGGATAATGTTTCTGAAAAGTCAGTGGCTGCAGGACATTTGCAAACCATAAATGATTAACAGATGGAGTTTAAAAGGCCAGGAGTTTCCATCCCTTCCTGTGGTGCTCACAACTGAAGGAAACATAGGAAGGATCTTTAGGTAGGTAAGAGCTGAGACTTGTGAGTATGGGGAAAGATTTGCCACTTGTAAGAGTGTTAGGAAAACCTCAAATTATATGACTTATAAATACACCTGATCTCCTCCTGGAGGTCCTGCTGAGCCATGGGCAGCACGCACTGCTGGAGGAAGGAGGAGCAGTCAGGCTTCAGTGTCCTCAGATCACTGCGCTGAAGTCCTTAAATAAAACACAAGGCTGCTAAATTTTTCATCTGTCTCTCTCAAATAGAAGTTCTTAGTCTGACAGCTTTTCCTTTGCATTCTTAGGTTTTACTATTTTAATAGCAATATTTGGTCCCCAGCGCCCTGACTTGTACTTTAGGTTTTCTCTGTGTGCCCTTGGGGCTTTCTCTGCATGAGGGAGCTGAGACATCCCAAAGCTGTTTGCCAGAACTGACCTGTAATTTTCCAGTAAGTCATCGTGCCATCAGGAAACGCCGCTTTGTGGAACCCAGGATCTTTCCTGAAGACATATTTCACAGCAGTATTTCATTCTAGAAAGAGCAAAACAAACAAAAAAGCATTTTTCTTATGTTAAAGCAGAGTTGCTTTATATAAGATTTTACAATGAAATGCATTTATGTTATAAGGATGAAAAATGCAGCAAAGCATTTCAATAAAATATTTCTTTAGGAACAAGTTACAGAGATTCTTTTGTCCATTTTTATTACGGAAAATATATTTAAGCTTGCAGAATTTGCTGTGAAAGGGGAAATCCTATTAAAGCCAGCTTTGTTTTCTCTCTCTGTGCTGCTTTGCTTTGGTTTATGTCTTGTATTAACGAGGTGTTCGCCTGTGCAAGAAATAGCATTTTCTCAGTTTGGGGTTGACTTTTTGATTGCTTAAAATTATTTGCTGTATGATATCTTTACAGTCCAGGCTTTTGTAATTTATAACTTAGGTATACAATACTTCATAAAGATGCAATGTAGACTTAATATCCTCTATATGGAATGAGAGATGCAGTTGAATTTAATTCTTGAGTCTCTTAAAAAGATGGCAGGACTCTCCAGTTTGGTGTTTGAATATGGAAGAGAGATGTCACTTGTAAAATAGTCAGATTTAAACAGAAGCTACCCAGGGGCTGTTGGACAGTTTGGTTTAGGCCTTTTGGAGGGTTTTTCCTTTAAAAAATTCAGACATTTTGCAGTACAAGCCAGTAGAATAAGCCTTATGTTCCTCTATAGGTTAATTTGCTGGGGACTGGGATTTTGCTCAAGGCTAAATGCCAGTGCTCCCACCATGAAATGTGCATTCAGCTCCCCTTAAAGGGTAAGCCCCATGGAAAACCCACACAAATTATGAGACTGTTATGAACTGAACCATGAATTTTTAATATTCAGTTACCCTGAGGTACAAGCTAGAGCTTAAAATAAATTGTTTTAAATTTCATACTCTGAGTAGTGCATGCAGTGGTACATGAAGAGAAATGAAGTTGCCAAAGGACTCTCTGCTTTGGGTTAAACAGGACAGTTTTACAAACAGTCATCCTGGAGAGAGAATTGTACCAGATTTGTGTGTGGGCACAAAATCTGGTGGTGCCTTTCATTGCCTGTCCGTGTCTGCTGTCTCACCTCCCGCTTGATCCAGGCTCCTTGCACAGCCTCAGTGGCCAGCTCAGCTTGGGCTGCCACTCCTGCCTTCAAAAACATGTCAGTGGACACAGAATCACTTGTGGTGGATAGGAAGCTTGACAGGAATTCAAGCATCACTTTTCACCTGAATTACAATGACCTTTTATTTCCCCCCCTGATCTTCTAAGTGCTGAAACATCTGCAACTTCTCCCAGGCCCTGATGCTTCCTTTCCCTACACACCCTGTCCTGGCAGGAAGGATACCCTGCAGCAAAATATCTCCTGGCACTTGGGTACATGAGAGTAAGCTGGACCCAGCTCATTGCCTCTTTGGCTAAATCTTTTGCCCCATATTTTTTCCACTCTAACGCAGAATCATCTTCTGCCCAGTTTAGGAGCTCCCGCGATCAGGTCCTTCCCCTGTCAAACTGAAGTGGGACACCAGAGGTGCTGGGCAGCATTTCCCAGAGACAGGAGTGAATTACAAATGCCCTGGAGAGAAGAGCACCGGTCCCACTTCAGTGCTGTCTCCACAGAAGTTATGAACAAACCTGATTATCCCCCACTCTTACTCAGACTGCTGCAAACAACACTGGAAAATATTCCTGAACATAAGCATAACCCCAGAGTGATTTGTATTTCCTTTTGCAGAATTGCAGCACCTAATTCTGGAAGCATTTCTGCCACATGCAAATGGGTTTTTTTCCCTGCTTGATGTGTTTTATTTGATACTGGAATCCTTCCTTTAGTCAGATGAGACATGACTGTTCCCAGTGCTTTGAAAAGTGGATGCAGTGGGGAAACTGAGCCACTGCAGGTGCTGGAGGTACTTGTGTTGGCTTTAGCAAAGAGGGCAAAGACCCTCAGGGATGCTGTCTGACAGTCAGTAGCCTTGTAGGGATGGCACATCCCTCCAGTCCTCCTCCAAGAGAGCGAGGTGTGGACTGTCTCCTACTGCATTTGAGTGCTGCTTTGCTTTGACCATGACACATGGGATTCAGAGAGTATTAGAGGAGTTGCACAGATTTGAATGCTCTCACGCTTGGTCTCATTCAGTTAACAGAGGGGAAAATGTCCCACTGATGTTGTGATGAGCAGGGGTGAGCCCTGGAGTTCTCAGTGCAGGGACCAGGGTAGTGCTGCCACCCTGCACGGGCACCCTCTAACAGGGCTCCTTCCACAGCTGATGTCTGGGACAGATGCTGCTAAATTTGTAAGCAGAACTCTTTATTTATTTCACCAAGAAAAGAAAATATCGGGAAAAGTTAAATTATCTGCAGGAATTGCTTTCCCATCAATTTTATTAACTAAGAATGAAAAGCCCATTAAGCATAACTGAATTATTCTATGACTAGCGTTACTAATAGATCTCTGGAAAAACTGAGTTTGCTTTGAGGTAATAATAAATGTACCTGGTATTGGAGATGGAGCTGTAGTGCACACAGAATTTGTATTGAAATGCTGGAGCCTGCTGGAATGCCTATAAAGCAGGAAAAAAGTTAAAACAGTGAAATGGAAAACACCCAAGCTGATGGCATGCAAACAGAAAATCAAGTTATTTCTATAGAGGCCAAACTAGACACCCAATGTTACAATGCAGGTACAGAAGAAACTCAAGGTTTTACATAAAAGCTTGTAAATCAGCTGCTGCTTCACTGAACAGGCACATTTTCGTGTGCACAACTCATGGATGTACATAGATACAAATGGCATTTAGGCCTACAGGACATAAGAAATTATATTAGTTCCAAACTTCCAGTGTTCGACAAAGTTAATTTTTAATACTGGGAGAATTTTGAAGGCCTGAGGTGTAGTGGCAGCATTGCCCAGGGTCTGGTTGGAGAAAGCTGGGCAGAACCTGCTGTGCTGCCAGACTGGGGTGCAGGAGGAGGGTGGTCCTGTGGGGGTGTGAAAATGGGCATCCCTCCAATGGGGGTGCCTGGTGCTCCCCACGTGCTGCCCAGGGATGGAGGGCTTTCCTGCTCCAAAACAGACCACATTACCGTGTTTTCTTAAGCAGCAATAAAACATGCAGCAGGAACTTTGCAATGTACCTGGCCCAATGCTTTCCAGAAATGACATGGATGATATCATATATATCCAATGATATATATGTATGATATCCATACATACATATTTATTTGTTTTTAATTTGTAATTTTGGAAGGGGCACGGAGGAGTGTTCAGAATTAACTACATGATTTAGCAGTCCCAGATTAGCCACATTTCTATCTCTGATTGTAACCTTGTGTGTAAACTGATTTTGTTCAGAATAACATTGACTTAGCCGTAAAATAAGCCTTAGGATATGTATGACAAATTTAAAAATGGTCTTCACACTAGGTCTGAAATTAATTTTTGACATATTCTTGTAGCAGCTTTCAGGAAAAAAACCCATTTAAATAGCTGAGAAAACTGTCTGAGTGAAATTCAGCTTAAATGTGTGAGTATTGACAAATAAACCTGCTATATTCACCTTGGTGCTGTTTGCTGGGGCTGCTGGAGTGTTACTCTAATGTCTGTCTCAGAAAAGATTGTAGGCAGGTAAAAAACCCAGTTAAAATATGCGTTGCAGTGAGTTGTTTTAAGGTACTCTGCAGTTCTGTGTCGAAGTTGTGAAGGATTTTATGCATTTTCCACCTTTAGCATATTTATATTCTCTACTCATGACTCTGGTAACAACATCCACGTTAATGCCACTTCTTTGCAATCCAAAACTCCCTGCCAGAAGCCTGACCATTTCATTGAGTGTCTCATTCACCTCCAGAGGAGTGCTGGTATCAGTGATTTGTCCCTCCCAGAGCGTAATTCATTCAAATAAATGTAAATCACTATTTTATGTTGTTCGGTCAGTGTTTATAGATGTCAGTGTACACTGCTGAACAGGCACATGGCAGATATTAAGGGAGGAATCGATGTGCTTCATGGAGATGAGAACAGGCAGGGTTTGGTTTTGGTTTATCCACAGTGCTGCACTCAGTGCAGCTGTTATTGATTTGGATCCCGCAAGTGTTTGACCTCCTTCGTACAGCACAACTTGTCTGTATTTTACAGCTGAATTTTCTCTGCCTTGTGCTTCACGTTCATATTCCATTATTATGCTACTTGAAAAAAAATCAATGCAGTTTGTTAATTAAGAAAAGGGAAATCCTCAACCTCCATTCTGAATCAGTAAGCGGGTCTCATGTGTCTGCAGCGACCAGTGTGGCCTGACCCAGCTGGGAGATGGCAGTGACACAACTGGGGATCACAGAATCATAGAACCATTTAGGTGAGAAAAGACCTTTCAGATCATCAAGTCCAAGTGTTAATTCAGCAGTGCCATGTGCACCCCCAAACCATGTCTCAAAGTGCCACATTTATATGGCTTTTAAGCACCTCCAGGGATGGTGACTCAGCCACTTCCCTGGACAGCCTGTTCCAGAGCTTGACAGCCTTCTCAGTGAAGGAATTTTTCCTAACATCCAATCTAAGCCTCCTGTGATGCAACTTGAGGACATTTCTTCTTGGCTTATCACTTGTTACTCGGGAGAAGAGACAGTCATGGGGTGCACTGTACTTGTACAGCCGTGGGGCAGAGGCTCAAGTGACTGCAGAGTTACAGTAAAAAGTGTAGTCCTGCATTTTAAATTTGCATATATGTATAGAGAAAGGTAAGAGAAAACCTGCTGACCTGTCCAATTCAGCCAGACCCAGACTATTTCATTTAACTCTATTTAATCCCTCAGTCAGCATCAAATTGTGCATGTCTCCTTCCAGCCCTCGGGCCTGCCAGCTCTCACTGTACCTGCTGTGTAAGAAGGTAAGGGAACACAGAGCTCTTCTCTCCCTTGATTCCAGCTTAGTGCCACCGCACAAGTTTTGTTCTCACGTCTGGTGGGGATGGTGCGTCAGGCGGGCTGCTCTGAGGCCTGCCATTTTCTGTTTCCCTTTCCGCTGGTTTTGGCCTTGCTGATCAGCGGGATGGCTGGATGAGAGGAACCAAAGCTCTGTGCCAGGGCTACAGCCCTGCTGGGGCTGGGGGGAGGAGGGTATCCAGCGGGGCTGACTGCCAGGAAAGGGCTGAGGGGCAGCAGGACCTGGGGCTGAGGCCGAGGCGGCTGCAGTCCAGGTGAGCTGCGGCACTGCGGCGCAGAGTGAGCGACACCTCTGAGCCATAAGGGCTCCCCGGCAGGAAAAACTTGCTCCGGCTGGGTCTGCTGGAGCCGGAGTGCTGGCAGAGACTGGTGCTGCCAGCTGAGTGATCTGCAAATGCCCTTGTGGGAAACGCAAAGACAGGGAGTAGCTGCAGTTACAGTGGCATGTCCAAATGAGTGGTCGGTTTGCTTGTTTTTTAAACAATAATTGAGCTGGTTCAACTTAGTGGGTTTTAGGATGCTAAATTGTTTATCTGTTCGAACTTTCATGTATTATAGTGGGAGTTTTTTTCCCTCAAGAGGCAAGTCCATGGAAAAAGCAATATTCCTATGTACAAGAATGGTATCTTCACCCCATACCATCTCTAGTTAATACTTTTCTGGTTTCAGTTGTTCCCTGTGCATCAGTCCGTCCAGACTAACGCCAAGGCTTGTCCCACGGGGTAGCAGTGACTGAACAGAGCAACTGTGGATCTTTCTGGTAAGTCCATGTGAGCCACAGAGTAAGAAACAAACTCTGTGTCTCTGCCAAGGAGAACTTCAAACCTGGGTGGATCCTCCGTGGTTTCCTTATGCTGTCTGAGGAGGCGTTTGAGCAGGCCGGGGCAATGCCACATCCTGGAGCCACATGTGGCTTGAAACAATGATTTGCAGCAGTGGCCTGAGAGCTAAACACTCTGCTGCCACTGCTACTCTCTTTCTGCTCAGCCAATACACTTTTCTCAGCAAAACAGTTCATCAGCCTTTTGCTTTTTGAGCACCAGTAGAGTCAGCAGTTCCTCCACCACCTGCCAAAAGCTTTGGCTGTCTCCATGAGAGCTGGGCTCCTTTCCACTACGAAAACTGGAAGGAAGCTAGGAAGTCAGCACATTGCGACTCTGAAACTTCGTATTATAAAACAAGAGGAGACTACTTGTGTTTTCTTATTTATTTTAAAACAGATTAAAAGCCACCACATAAGCCCCTCCCCTCACCAGTGAATGATCTGGCTGTGGAAATTGGGTTATGCATCCCCTGGGCTCTGCAGGACCTTGAATGAGGAATGACCTTTGCTGTCCCCTCCTGTGTGCCTTAGTCAGCTTTTGTGCAGTAGGGGACAAGAAGAAATGCCTGAAGTAGGTCACTGGACACTGTGGTGCAAAGGCTGCTGCCATGGGCTGATGGATGAGCAGTCGCATCATGGCAGCTTCTCAGAGAGAGGAGTGACAGCCCTGCTCTGAGCTGGGGTGGCTGCTGTGCACCTTCCCCCACACCACCCCACACTGACTGACACAGAATCATAGCATGGTTTGGGTTGGAAAGCACCTTAAAGATCATCCGGTTCCAAGCCCCTGCCATAGGCAGGGACACCTTCCACCTTAGGACCAAATTGCTTAAAGCTCCATCCAGCCTGGCCTTGAAAACTTCCAGGAATGGGGCATTTGTCTTCTTCAGGCACATGGTGGTCCTCAACAACAACCAGGGATGACTGGTTTGGGTTTTTTTAGCAAGGATTGAGAATGCATTTCCAAATAGCTCTTCTCCCCCTAAACATCTACATTGGGCAGCTGTAGTCCAAGCCCAGGAACTGTCCTTGATAGCATCTGATCCATGTATGGCAGAACATCTCTAATGCAGCTGTCAGCCTGACAATCACAGACTCCCTGGTCCCCGGAGCCAGCTGTGAGGGTGTGTATCACCACCATTTCTGGGACATAAGGTCACTGAATATAACCCTTAACTGTGGCACTCCCCCCGCCCCCTCCCAGCCTGATAGCATCTCTTCTTTTGTTCCAAGAAATATCCCCATTTTAAGAAATGTCCCTTTTTTTATTCTTTTCACTCTATTTTTAAAATGCGTAAGCTGGAGTGTTTCATTCACCCCATTTTTCCTGCGGGGAGTAGGAGGTGGGGTGGCGGGGTGTTTGGCCAAGTGGCCAGCAGGGGGTCTCCTCAGCCAGTGGGAGAGGGATTGACTGCTCTTGATGGGTGCTCAGGCAGAACTATGTGAAGTTGGTGGCTCTTTGTGAGGGGTCCTCAGGTACAGAGGGACTTTAAGTTAGGCAGGGAACAAGTGCTTCTTCAGGCCAAGAGGGTGATAGCACTTGAGGCAGCATGGGGTGTGGGTAGCTGGGGGATGCTGGTGTGCTGGATGCTCCCTTATGTGGGAAGTAGATTGTCAGTCCATGTTGATCTTTCCAATCCATGGCGGTTTACCCAGAAAAACTACATACAGAGACAGAACTATCTTCTTTATTATAAAGATACACTATGAGGAACAAACTTGAATGTATACTGAAGCTTGTAATGGTACATGCCAAAAATGTACAGTACTATACATAAAAGTGCATTGTCACAACAGATTAACAGTACATTTCTCTTCCAGAACTGTGGATTTTCCATGTTTTTATTTGATCTTCAAGAGTGGAAGGAATGCAATGGGAATGCAGCCATACACGAACAGGAAATGATGCAATGGAAATGCAACAGTACAAGAGCAAAGCTAAAGCTCCTCTAAAATTTAAAGGCACTTTCACATGTACATACTACAGATGTACATTGACACAAGTAGGTAACAGTCAACAAGCAGGAAGCTACCAGTACTGCAATTCATCAAACTTGACAGTAAAGGACAATACTGATTGGATTAGGTGTGCAGGCGTTACCCTTTAGTATGCCTGAAGATGTAGCAGTCTTTCCTGTTACATATCCACTTACTATGCTTTAAAGTATCTATAATAACCATCAAACTACACATTAACTGTGTGAATGCACTAAGAGGATGCATTCACTAAATGCACTGTTTCTAATATTTTCTTTTGCTAAACAATTTCTAATATAAGCATTATGGAGTCCAGTACAGTTATTTAAACATACAAAATTCCCTATGCAATTTAAAGATACAGGTATCCATCTCAATTGTGCCAGGTGGGTTAATTTAAAAATGCTAGACAAAAACTGTATGTAAGTGAAAGCTGAAATTCCAGTTTTGTTCCACTGAGTCTAGTAAACTGGGGAACTACTTGAAAATATCTCTGGTCCCAAACAAGTGAGCAGACCCTACAGACCAGCACTGGTCTGCAGCTGGGGCTGGCCTAGCTTAGGCTCTGGCCCTGGCATTAAGGACCAGGCAGTACAGCTGCCTAGGACGGAGGTTTGCTGACCCATGCTGCACAGCCCACTGTGGTGGATTAAGACTTTGCCTCTAGCCTAGATGTGTGTGAAGTCTGTGACTGGATTGAAAAGGGTTTGCAAATACCAGGAATAGTTTGGGGCTCAGAGGCGGTTCATGGGGTACTTCTCACACCTGGAGCTTGGCATTGCATCACCTGTCTAGAAGGTGTAAATCAGAGCAGGAATAAATTGCTCCTAAATAACAACAGGAAATTACTCCTGTCACCTCAGCAATTACGTCTATCAAATTTTGTCACTACTCTTCTCCTCCCAAACTCAATTGTTTATGTACAGTGAGTTGTACAATTTCAAGCTTTCCAAGAGTGAGATCTTACAGAATATGTGGAAAGACAGATCTTAATTACAGCCAGTTGTACTTCTGTAGGTGGACCACAAGTTATTTTTTCCCCCATTTTACTCATTGAAACTTCTTTTATGGATTGGATGTTTGAAAATATGTTCACAGAAAAAATATTATGGCTTACTGTTGCAATGTGCAAAACAGCTGTAGGTTTAGTTCACACCTAACAAAGGTTAACAACAGAGCACTAAGCAAAGTTGACAGTCGCCACTTGCACAGACATAAGAAAGGTACTGATTTCTGTCATGAAAAAAAAGGGGAAGTGGAGGAGAAAGGGGTTATGGAAAACTTTAGTCAGCTTGAGTCTAGGCAGTAGAAACTCAGCTGCCTGTCCTGTGAGTGACCCCTGCACCACTGGCAGGGGGTAGTCCCTCTTCAGAGTCCCCGTCTTGCTGCCGTCAGCACAACCGAGCGTTTGCGCTGTGCAAGGCAGTCAGCACGGCTCGGTCAGCTCGAAACTCGGGCTATTGCAACCCAAATCACGTCCTTAATTGGACACTGAGCAGTAAAGTCAATGGGCTACTTCTCTGAATTACTGTGTAGTTGATCCCTTTAATCGCCCCCCCATGCTGCCTAATGGACCAACAGGTTCACCCACTCCCCAGAGCCTGGCTTGCTTAACTGTGAACTTCAAACAAATTTAGCTTTTGTAAAAAATGTGGTATCAGGGAATGAAGGTCTAGCTTCATGGGAGGAGATATGCTATTACAGAGGGCTGTAAAAGGAGTTTCTAGATACCATCCTGGAGATGTGCTTTAGCTGTGTCCTGGAATGCTGCTTCGTATCAGTGAGAGCAATGTGATCTCCAGCTCCATCCAGAGCTTGCCTCTAGTGAGACTGCCAACAAGAAAGGTAAAACTTGGTGCCAATTATGAGTTGTGAGGGCTTAGTGATTTTTTTTTTGGTGTGTCTTAAATAAGAAATGTGGCCTGAGATGACTTAGACATTCCACATAGACACTTAATCCTCACGTGCTAGATTTCAGTTCTTACTAACCTGCTTGAAATTTGGTTTAGTGACCCAGAAATGAAAGGCTCCATGTCCCCTGAACCCCCTCCCACCCCTTAGTTGTGTGTAGGATCTGTTATTATATAGCTACAGTAAGACTGTGAAGTATGTTACGACGTGGCAAGCTGTTTGTGATCTGTGTTGGTTTTATTACAAATGGTGCAGCATCAAGTTTTCAAGTAAGTCTATGTTTTTTTTTTTTAAACTATGCACAATTGTCCAGTTTTTCATTTAATCGAAACCATACAAAATACAAATGCCCATGTTAATGTAGCTACTTTCAGACAATACATTCGAAAACACTGAAAAACAAAGCCTCTCCAGTTACAAACATGACCAAAGGATGTTACGGAGCCCTGACTTCTATTGTTAATCCATCCCTTTCCCTAGCATACCCCAGCTGGGCACTGTGGGTGGCTGAGCTGCCTACATTGTGCAAGATTTGTCGGCTGGACCCTGGGAAGGAGGGGAAGGCCCTATGCTAGGATTTGTTTTTGGAAGAACAATAGGTTTTGGCCTAAGAGCAGGAGGTTTCAGCTGCACTCCCATTCTAGGGGCCACCATGGGCTTGAAAGTACTCATGGTGTCACTGGAAGAACTAGTGCTACGGCGGATCTGAGGCTCGGAGCTCCTTAAAACAACGCTGTGGAGAGGGCTGAGTGACTCCGTCGAGGTGGCAGGGGTGGGGGTGTTTTTCATTTGCTCCAAGGTGTCCAACACGACATCAGGGGCGTGTTTGGCCGAGCTCTGCCGCTCCAGCTCACGGAGCTCGTTCAGTGCTGTGTTCATCGTCTCCTCGATGTCCTGGGTCAGAGCACAGAGAGAGCAGCATGTCATTCATGTTGCTACTGAATGCAAATCACCAGAGGAAGAAGGGGATGGGGAAGGAAATTAATGAATTAATTTCATCCTCTAACAATTATGATACTGCTAAAATCAATTTCAACCAGATTTATTTGAAAGACATTATGACTGACAACATGGCAGCTTTGGGTGGTCATTACAAACACTTAGCCTTGTTCACATGAGAGAATCAGAAAAAGGTGTTACACCAAAATCTGCAAGCCATTTTATGAAGTGATTGTCAGGGCAATCAATATTTGCTTAGCAGTGTTTCAGTGGTGAAGATTTCTGTCATCACTTCGGTACTGACAACTGTAAAGATTTTAGTCCATTTGCTCACTCTTAGCTAACTGCTCCTCTCATCTAAAGCCTCAGGTGTTCAGGGTCTGTATTCCCTCACATAGATTATAAAACCTAGTTTTCTATGGAAATAAAGTTGGTGTGCCTATCAGCTCTTCTTTCCTCTTGTTTCACTGAGTTAAATCTTAAACAGAAAAAACCTGTAAGATAATGTTCAGTACGCACACCTAAGAAAAACTATTTTCTTCTCATTTATTTCTGGCCTGAAGGCTAAAAGAATGCACCAAGATATTAGCTTACTGCTCTTCAGTGGTATTGAGATACAACTAAGATTAAAACGCCTGCTCACACTGACGTTCACATAGTTTAATCAAAGTTTGGGTTCTCTCACGGCCAAATGATCACCAGTCTGGGCATAAAAAAAGAGATACCTTAAGCCAAACAGCGCTGTTCCAGCAAAGTAAATGAATAGCTTAGAATAAAATAGAACAGTAAAAACACCTACACTTTCTAATGCCAATACATGGGTTCTGACCTAAACATACCAGTCCCTTCTATTTCTCACTGGAAGCTGAGTTTGAAAGCAAGCATTACCAGTACATTAAATTTTAAAACTTGAGTGCCAGAGTTATTGTAAAATGCATTTGCAATCATAGAGCACCCTCAGGGTGCCCCTAGTAATCACGTTATCCTACCTAGACAAAATGTGAGTTCTGAAGACAGAGGTACCTATTTACTCAAGAGCTGTTACCAGCTCAGTACAACAGACCAATTTGATGATCAGACTGCTTCCTATTCCATTCTTTTCACCTCTTCACTGCTAGGAATAAGACTGGTGACTGTTCACACAGGCATAAGATGGCCCACAATTGCTGCAGCTGCAACATCTTGCACGTCAGGTTCTACTACATGCATCAAATCAACACACAGTATGAACTGTATGAAAACTGTAACATCCGCAAGACCCTGGACTGTAAATCTCTGCTTTGAATGGCATTGGTCACTACTAGCCAGTCAGACCGCTTTTCTGCTTACCATAATACTGAGAAATAACTGAACACTAATTACACGCAAGTCAGAATAGGCCAGCCTTCAACAGAGCACAGCGATCTATGTAGCTGTTGTAATACTGTCCTAGTGCTCTGTATGGCAGAGGCAATTTCATTACAGTATAATGGGAAACAATTTCTTTTTATTGCTTCTGCAATGTTTACTCCCCTTTGTGCTTCTTCTATTCAGGATTGCTTAATGCATCTTCTTTCACACACACTCTGTTTGGAAAGCCAAGTAGGACAATCCCCTGCACACACCTTCCCACCAGTGCACGTGTCTGTGCTGTGCTATTCAACGAGATTTGCTCCTCAGAAAACCAGACAGTGCCATAAATAAAAAAGACACAAACCTGAGCTATTGACTCTGGGTCCAGTGGTTTATGGTCATTGAAACCTGTGTACTGACCAGAAGATGTAGACCTTCTAATGGGAGGGCTATCAATCTTCTTCAGTGAATCGTGCCTGCTGATGTTAGTGAGGCTGCCGTGGCCAGGCCTGCGCCGCCGTTCTGGGCTGTCGGCGTTGAGGTTGCGATTCTGAAGGAGGGCTCTGGGACTGCAGTGAGTTGCCAGGCTGGGGGAGCCCAGCTCCATGGCTGAGTTGGAGAGAGGGTGAGGTGGGTGTACCGGGCAGTGGCCGTCACTGCTCCTGCCTGGGCGCCTCAGGGGAGGTGGAGGTTCTGATCTCTTTCTTTGCCTGCGCCAGTGAAGAAATGGTTGTAGAACAAGTTGTAGTGACCCAGCGTAAGCATGTGGAGGAGTGATTACTGTGTTAGCTGAGCTGTGAGCAGGACTACTGAAAACATTATGCTGAAGCTTACCTTCCTAAATACACATCTGAGTGACGGTCAGTAGGAGAGTTCATGTCCTTTGATGATGACTTGTCCTCAGTTATGGGTCCGCTGCTGGCCTCACTGTCGGCTTTTTGGCTCAGTGTATCTGAGAAAGTATCATCCCTGAACAGAACACCGGTGGTGAGATGAGAAGTCAGTGAGTGAAGTGTGACACAGCACCTTGGCACTCTCAGAGTTTAATCCCCTTAAGAAAAGCAGGCATGTTATAATGCACTACAGCCCTTCCACATCTCCCAAAATTGTTTATAATCCTTCTGTTTACTGAGCTCTTTACACTTTGAGTATATGTCACCTTTCTGTAAAGAACTTTGTCATCCTTGGCAAAGCACATGCTTAATACTGTAAAACAAGAGCCCAGGGCTGCATTTCCCCAGCTCTTGCTATTCCGAAGTTAACAGTCAGCAACTACAAAGAGATAGTCAAATTAAAATAGGTGCAGCAGTATCTGTCTCTTAATGTACTGGGAATGTATCCATTGAAGTAGCTTAGCCTAGCAGTAGTTTTTGATGGAGCTGTCAATTCAGGGCAGTAAAGACAGGTATCCTGCACACAAGGCAGATGTTTAATCTATCTGACCCTTCAAAACACTGACCCATTTGGAAAATACTGTTAAGGACTTCAGACGTTACACCCAAGAACCCAGTCACACCAGACACTGCTTACATATCCTGCACCACTATGTACTGGTGAGGGACAAGGCCATCAATTCCATTGTGCCTTCCTTCCCACCAGTCTTCAGACGCTCGGTGATAGAGCAGAAGGGAAGCTCCTTTCTTGAAAGAGAGTTCTCGTGCAGATCTTCCAACATAGTCAAACTTGGCAATAGCTTCAATGGGCTCGCACTCTGGGTGGGAAGAACAACAAATATCAGATTCCGTAAGGCTCATTTTGGTTTCATAAACCCCATTTTTTGCATTTTCTCAGTGCTCACTCTGACAGAGATCAGCTGAACCAAGGCAGACTTCAGGCAGTAGTTACAATGTGTCCCTTACACAGAAACATAACCAATCTCTGCCCCAGGTGTGAAACATCTGGGTTGCTTCAGGAACTGCACAAAACAACAGCATACTCAAATATTACAACGACTGCCTTTGGGAGAGAGGCCTCTGCCTTCTGCTGGAAGGGCTCCTGCGTGGCTGGAGAGTGGGATGGAGGCCAGGCAATGAAGACTTCAGAAAATGAAATAAACAAACTCAGATGAACAGTCAAAGGCACAAGGAACCAGCGTGATAAGGGAAAAGTAAAGAGGAGTGCTTTTAACATCTGCAGTAGCAAAGGAAGGAAAACAAGATTAGCCTGTGCATGAGCAGGGATACCCTGCCTAACTGGGCCATGGGATTTCTGTCTTTTACGTGATGAGCATGCAGACCTACTGAAACCTAGTGTTTTACACAGCACTGAAGCCCCGTGCTTTAATCCACTTCCTTAATGCCCTTTTGGAGCAAGACACATGACTCCAGACCACAGGGACAGTCCCTGTGTGGCCTCAAGTTGCTTAAAGCAGCTCTGCCTGCTCCAAAATCCCAAGCTGCCCTGGTTTCTGCTGGGGAGGCTGGTGTTTTCTGAAGCCAAACACTGGCTACAGCAGTCCTGGCTAATCCTCTGTCAGAATGCTGGTAAATTCAGCCTTACGCTGGCGATGGGCTCCATCCCATAACCTGTGCCGGGATGGAGACCTACTGATGTCAGCAAAGGGGCCCTGCAGGTATGGCAAGAGCTGTGCCCCGGCATCCAGCAAACAGCTGTGATCTTAACCACCTCTTATTTCTTCTGCATAAAATCAAAAGTACCTGAGCTCCAACAGACTAAATTTTGTCATCAAAGTCTCAAAATAAAAAGAAAAAACTGCAAAGTACAGGTCTAAAAATCGCATACTTTGATGATTCCAGTAACTCAAGAGTCCCTGAAATTACTCATTTCTTTACATAATTAGAACAATATTTAGATGGAAATTAACATCTGGGCTAATGACTAGCTTAGCAACTTTGTCTGGTGCAAATTAAAATTGCTGAGGTTATAATTCCCCAAAGGACCAGACTGGTAATGAAAGTCACTGTCCCTTTATGACAACATTTTGCACAGGAATGACTTCTTAAAATTAACCTCATTCTACAGTGTGAAAACATGATGATAGCACCTTTACTGAGGTTATAGTTTGCAGCTCATTTTTTTAATAACTTGCCCAGCCTGCAGAAGGCTGCTGCTTCTGCAGTCACATTGAGTTCCTGTCAGTGACAAACTGCAGTGTGTTTAGAAGTTACTAACTCAGAAACTTTACAGAGATGGAATACAGTGATATGGGGAATTCACTGTTACAAACACAAAAGTAATGTATGGTGGCAGACATTATTTCAATTATATAAATACAAATAAGAACCTAGCAATAACGGTATTAATTCCTGAAAATGCATCCCTACTGGATGGCTGTAGAGAACCATATTCTCTTTTTTTCTCTTTTCTCTGTCTTCCTCCTCTCTTTCTCTCTTTTCTTTTCTTTGCCTCGCAGCCCCTGCTCTGGACCACTGACACAGCAGCAGCAATGCGGGATCTAAGGACTGGTATTATTTTTTGTTTTCTTCCCTTGCCTTGCCTGGGCAAAGCACAGCTATCATATTCTACCCCATACTCTACCTCGACATTTGTTTTGGGAAGGAAGAGCTTGTGAGCCAGCACCTTTGAATATCAGATGTACTGTGGCTTGTGAGTCAGCACCTTTGGTTGTACGTTGTGGGAGTTGCGAACTTACTGAAGTGTACTGTACAAAATTAAGGACTTGCTTACCTCCACTCTTGTGGAAGTCTTTTGTAAGAAATTTCAGGGTGTGTTAGCCAGCACCTTTTGAGTCTAAACATAGGGCTGGTGGCCAAAGTTATGGTGACTGTACAATTAAACGTAAGCGTTCCTGACAGGTGTCCAATGTCTTTGTACAGCCTGATGAGAATTTATAGCAAACATCATGGCCCCTATGAATGTCTCGCTTACCGGCATTCCTTTGTGGGTGAGGCTGAAGGGTTTCTTGGTTTCATGTTTTTAAGCAAAGAAAATAAAAAGTTGACATAGAAAGAAACATTCTGGAAAACTGGGAAACCTCTAACGGTGGTGTGATATTCTGGTATGTTACCCTGTTGTCATTTCTAGATATTGTCTACAGTCTCGCTCTAACAGGAAATACAGATGCCACAAAGCTGATGCCTTTTCCTGGTCTTAAAATCAAGAATCAAACACAGTTAGAAGGGAAAAAGGGATTTTTACTGCTGTATTTATTTTAAGGATCCTTAGGTGCACCGCATCCAGGTGGAATGCGCCAAAATGCACACCACAATGCAATACAATCAATTTGGTATATCATTACAGGTCTTACTAATTAGCAAAAAGTCTCCAATGAGAGGCTTGAGTGAGCCCCCCCTCCCTAGGGAACCTTCCCCTGGATGGTTCTATCTTAGTTTACAAAATGTGTTCTGGAGAGGACCTTGGGGTCTGGGGCACCCTGATCCCTAACTATGAAGCTTCTAAAAAGTTTAGTCTCCTAGCTTAACAAAGTAAGTCTAAGAATGTAGGCTAAAAAACACTAAGAATACAAAAGCTATAAAAAGATATATAAAAGGGATATAAAAGAAAAGGCAAAAAATCATCATGGCATCAAAGCGACTATAAGGCACAGAAAGACACTACTGCCAAATGAAAAGAGGTAAAACCAAACATGCCTGTTTATCTTGCAGTGTCTTCAAGAGGGCAAATATGAAATCAAATGGCAATAATGTAACACTGACAAAACCCCACAGTTCTTACATGTATCATATGCATTGCTTGTGGAGTTCGCTGTAAGAAGGAATTATTGGAATCAGGTAGGATTGAAAATGAGCAGACATTTGTATAAACACTCTGTTCTCAGACTGCAGCTAATTTATGGGTTATGGTAGAGTTGGTCAAGAATTCAGAAATAAAACCTCCCAGGCTTCAGAGAGCCAGTCACTCACTAACACATAATACTTTAAAATGTAAAAAAAAAAAAGTCAATCAAACAAAAAAATTTTACAGTAAGTCATAAAATCCCAAATTTCCTGCACATATTTTCCTTAGACATTCTCCACAGTTAATTGGTAATGCTCACGAGTACTGGGTTGATAGATAAACCCCTATACTGATTAGCTATGGAGTTTCCTGTTTCTCTGCTAACTTCAACAGACCATATAGTAACCCACAATTGACTATACAGGTATTTTTATTTACAAATGAGTGGACTAAAACAGAAATAGTTCTATCTCACTCAGTGGAATTAGGCATATCTAAGTGTGATGCGCAATGGGAATCTATTCATTGTATCCTTCTACCACCTGCAAGACTCACACAGTTTCTCAGAGGTCTGAATGATGATATCCCACTGGAATCAGCTGTATGAATTGTTAATGTATCCATAATGGATGTGACTTTTGAGACATGTACATTAGATTGCCTGGACAACAAATCCCACCTCCTCAGGGAGGAGTGCACAGTAGATTTCACACAGGTTTCGTAAAAAGGACAAAAAACAAGTTCAGACAGTTTTCCTACTGTGAAAGGGGTGGGTTCTTTTGTTTATACACAGAGATAACTTTCCTACAGCGAAAGGGGTGTTTTCTTTTCTTTATACAGAGAAATAACTTTCCTACAGCAAACAGTACCGAGACTGTACTTAAACAGTAATTCACCTTGTTACAGGTCAAGCTTTAATAGTGAAAACCAAAGTACCATGACAGTTACTCCTAGAAATAAACGCATTTTGGAAAGTTAAGCCATTTAATATCAAGGTTACTGAATGACAGACGAGTATTTCCCAAAAGCTAAGGCAATGAAAGCTAAATTTGGGATCTGTAACTCAAATTCTGTGTGGTACTCAATGTCTAACAGTAGAATTGACAGCTTGGAAGGAAGTGTAATTGCACTGCTCTGTCCATACCTGCAGGCATTCACCTAAAATAGCAAGAAGTATTTGATGACATACAGGATCTCACCAGCTATCATCTCTAGTGAATCAGGCAATGCTAATGGAAATGAAAAATTAGGACAAACCGAAGAACTGTGGGAAAAACTTCTGCTGCTTGGGAGAGCAGAAAGGCCAGAAGAAACATAAGTGTCAGTTTTAGTTTTGGGACTGGAGTGCCAGATGTAGACCTAACATCCCTACAGAGGTGATGGCACTGGGCTGCCCTCTGTGCCTCAGGGCACAAGGAGATAAGGAAAGGAGGGGACACCATCCCCTGCACTTTTTCTAGGGGAGTTGCTGTTGCTCTGCTCTGTACTTCCCCAGTTTTCCCAGGGGTACCCTGTCTATTGGGAATAAAGTATGTCCTTGAACTCCCCAGGAAGATGCTATCTCCCTATTTCTTTATCTTCTTCTGCATCCTATCAATGAGTGGTTTTGAATAGTGTGGTTTTGCAATTTCAAAGTCCTCTCCTCAGGACAGCAGTTCTCAGGACAGCAGTTCTCTGACTGGGAAGAGCAAAAGCAAAGAAGCATTGCAAAGTGTTGACAAAACAGAATTTGGCAAAATGTCAATCACAGCATGCACTACTGAAGGGCAAGAAAATGACTATGTGTTGGGAACACAACAACAACTTACAGTCTGACATGTCCTTGTAAGTTTTGTTTTCAGCAGAAATACCATCTAAAGTTTTATCCTAAGTTTATGAGGTATCTATGAAGCGTATGGTATTAATTTTATGTTTATGTTTTCCTAGCAGAAAATCATCTGTCTAACTTCCTCAGGAAATGTTTACTTCCTTTGCAAACAGATCTAGTCACCCTTTACCATATGACTCCAAGAAGAACAAAAAAATCTCCACCAATTTGAAGGTAAAGGAAATATGCTAACAGCATATGAACAATGTCCTTTGAGTCTCTACTCCAGAGTAATTTTCAGGTAAAGGTTTGTCTGCAGCAAAATTACGGATAGATTTTTTTTGTGTTTCAGCTTGAGTACAAATGTTCTGAACTTCACAAATTAAATTTCATTTCCAGAATTAGGAGAAAGGAAAGACTTATATGTTTTCCTTATCAGGATACTTTCTGCACATCTAAAAAAGCCTGAAAACACTACAGTAAAATGCAGCTCCTTCTCTTTCCCGCTTCCCTTTTCAGTGATCAACTGAAATAGATGAACACCAGTTAGGGGAAAAAAACCACAACAATTTACATGCTTAAAATAAAGCAGTTATGAAGTATTTATGTGCTCATTTATATGTGCTAGTCTTTTTTCCCCCAATCTACTGCATTTTATCTCTGCAGACATAATTTAATTTTCAATTTTTAAAGCCTTGTTGTTTTCCAAATTGTAATGAAAAATTTCTAGCACTACTGACACAGGCCCTACAGATGGGTTTCTTCTAGTAGGCACAGAGAGAGCCACTTGCAGTTTAACTTTATAGCAACAGTAAATAAAATAAATCCTTTTGGTTTTGATCATAACCTCTGGATTATGTTTCAATGACCCTGTAATTCCTGTGGCGTAGGCTGCTTGGTCTTACGTATGTATACAACATTTTAGCATAAAACTAATAAGATTTTCAACATGAAAAAACCCCTTAGCACTTACAGAATCTGCTTCTTCCATGTCCTAACAGAGGGAACCATGTAAACACCACGTGTCGGATCAATACAGCAGCAATGTGGCACCTCCCTTTCTCTCTCTCCACATTCAGCTGGTAGTGATGCATCCAGCATATAATCAATGAATCAATCATATTAAACCCCCAAAATACTCCAGACCCTTTAGTAGAAGGGGTTCTTTTTATCCACCATGTCAATCAGTGACTCGCATGAAGTTCAATAAGCTAACTGAAAAATTCTCACCTATCCTCATATCTGGTCTAAGTAATATTTTTTAAAAGGAATTGTCCAGAGCACAAACACATGAATGTATGTGCAAAGAGAGAGTGAGTGCATTTAATTTAAAGTCTGTAAACTACATTAGAAATATGTGCTATTGCAACAGAAAGCCATATCCATGGAAAAAAATGGGTTAGAGCTTGCAGGTTGGGAGTTGAAGACCAACAGTTTTTGTGTGAGATCCAGGCTTGTTAATCTTCAGCTTTGCAGCAGTATTTACCTAGCTCACAAATATTTTCGTGCTAAAAATTATTTCTCTGTAAACACAAATGTCCACTTCCTTTTGGCACTGAATTAATTTAAAAGGTGTGATGAGGCAACTAGAATTGAACTACTGGCTGACTGGTGAACAAAAACCCATGTCTTGAGCAGTTAAATCTGTTAACAGAACTTTGTCCTGTTGACAGGTATTCTCTTCAGGGTTTGTATTCCCCAGTGACACAGTCATAACACAAGTAATACTAGGACAGGAGTGCAATACTGGTATAACAACACAGGGGTGGGGTAAAGCCCATGATGATCAAGGCACAGATGATGCATCATGCGATGCCACAGTCCTGCTCCTCTGGATCCTGCCGATGTTTTCATCTTTCTTAGGCATGGCTTTGAAGTAACTGCTTTTGATGGCTGCTGAAAAGCTGCACTTCTCCATGTCCACTTGTGCCTTTGTCTCTTGGTTTGGTCATGTGACCCTGAAGTCGGCCCCAATATATTGAACTGGTGTGTCACCTGCACTTCACTTGTGCTCTAAATGAGAGACAGGCAGACTTCCTCAGCTTCCACTCTTGCTTCATACCTCCAACGGAAGAAGGAGTTCTTCTAAAGTATAGCTATACTGTCTTGGAAAAATAAAGTGCAATTATGAGTTTGTTCACACTGTTTAGAAGAGATGTGTTATAGAAAGATGGTGGGTTTAGCTGTACAGAGCTGGTCCAGAGGAACCCATGCACAGCATGTCTCACAGAGCTGTCGGTACTCCCTGCTGCACAGGCATGGCTATACACCCAGGCAGAAAATCAAGATTTCTCTCCTACCCTCAGTTTTCCCCCTTCTGTAATGTCTGCCCACCCAAATGTCCCTCCTCTCCAAACAGCTGCACTGATAGACTCTGCCTGCCCCTCCTCACCTTGGCAAAGGCGAAGAGACAGACAATCTGTCACTGACAGCTTGTGTACGTGACAAAGCAGACGGAACTATTGTTTACTTTGCTCTGTGTGCAATGGGACCAGTGCAGCCAGTTTTTCTATACATACATCTTCCGGTTTCCCTTCCCTACAGCAATTGTCCCAGCTCCCAAACAGTATCCCTTGTGACATTCTTTAAAAAAAAAAAAAAAAATCCTTTTCTGCTGTAGCTCTTTTCCTCCCCTTTTCTCTGCTCTGTCTGTTCCTCTTCCTTCCTCCACACATCCTCTGAAATGGACAAGGGGAAGCTTTTGTTTCTACTGCTGCTAAGTCCACACGTGCTGGTTGCTCTGTCTAGGTTGCCTGCTGGCCAGAGAGGCAGTGAGCTCACACTGCTGCTCTTCTCTACACGGAGTGTTATTCTGAATCCTTCACCTCTAATGGGCTACCAACTCTCACAAAAATAGTAGTTATATAACAATTTTGAGAACTCGTTTCTATCTGTTAAATTTGCTTGAAACTTGGCAGAAGTTACTGTGAGGGACATCTGAAGGATGGTCAAACTGTCACAGTCGAATACACCTTTATGACCTGGATAAAAAGAATTAATATAATAGAGTTGCATCAATTTTTTCATGGATACCTCTCATATCCAGAAGTATATGCGATAGATATTTACAGAAAATTATTACTGTTCAAAAGTTTCACTGTGGGGGGTACACACGTTTTTCCGTTGTTATAAATCCTTCAGAGAGACTAGCTTTAAAATTCAAATAAAAATAGAGCCTGAATGGCAAATATCCTCTAGCTGCAATATTTAAAGACACACTTTTGAAAAATTTAGTTTTTGTAGACAAAAGAGTCACTAAAAATGTAACATTATGTCAGAAAATAATACGTGCTGACTGAAATAGTTTCTCTCTTGCCCTTCCTGTGACTGGGCAAATCAGGAGAGAACAAGGAAACAGCTGGTCAAACACAGATGAATCAACAGTGCAAAAGCACACAAACAGAGATTAAAGATTTGCTAGAGAACATCAGGACTGAAATCTCCTTCTTTCAAATAAGACACAATTAGGAAAGCAAGAAGGTCTCCTGCGTGGAACACCTGTAGAAGTTAGCCCCATCAAAGGCATGGTAATGTAACAGACTCACCATCTTCACTGGTGTGGGGCTCTGTACTGGCATCCTGGTCCACCTCGTCTAATGTACCATGTTCACTGTATGGGCTGTCACTGGAGGCAAGCAGAAGGTTGAGCAGAGAGAGGAACCACAAACATCAAAAACTTGCCACCTCCATGAGATTATTTTAAATTATTTTTATAACGTTCCAAAGTTATGTGCAACATAATTATCCTAGTGTGCTATGGATACATCATTAATGAAGAAGCCTATATTTGTTTCCTTGAAACAAAATTCAGATATTAAGAAGCCCTCAGAACATTTGAATCCTTTATAAATAAAAAGTGTGTGTATTTGCTGTCAAGGGAGTGTCCTGGTTTTAGCTGGGATAGAGTTAATTTTCTTCCTAGTAGCTGCTACAATGTTGTGTTTTGTATTTAGGATGAGAATAATGTTGATAACACACTGATGCTTTAGTTGTTCCTGAGCAGTGTTTACACTGAACACCTCACCCCACTTGCAAGCAGACTGGGGGGCACCAGAAGCTGGAAGGAGACACAGCCAGGACAACTGACCCCAAGCAACCAAATGGATATTCCAGACCACGTGGTGTCATGCTCAGTATATAAACTTGGGACAAAGCTGGTCGGGGGCTGCTGCCTGGGCACTGGCTGGGCATCCGTCAGTGATGATGAGCAACTGCATTGTGCATCACTTGTTTTGCATATTCTAATTATGGTTATTTGCCCTTTCTTTCCTGTCCTATTAAACTGTCTTCATTTCAACCCATGAATTTTACTCTTTTTTTTCCCAATTCTCTCCCCCATCCCACTCTGGGGGGAGTGAGTGAGTGGCTGTGTGGTGTTTAGCTACCCGCCCAGTTAAAGCACAACAAAGAAAAGAAGCAGGCATCATAAGGTGAAATTTGATAAGGTGGTTCACAGCCAAAGAAACAATTTCCTACCTGTCTGTGTGCTCTACACAGTACACCCAGAATTCTATCTCTGTCTGGCTGAACACAAAGCAGCTTCCTCCACAAAACGTTGTAGGAAACCTCATCATAATTGCCTTTGCTTCACTTTTTTATACTTAACACTTTATTGTGTGTACCTAAATGGTCTTCTCATTTATCTGCATACTCCTATTGTGCGCAAAAGGAATTCTGTATCACAGCAGTTATTCAGATAACCAGCTTAAGGATTTTGTTTAGGAGACAGAAGGATAATATTGTGACTTACCAATAGTCATCTCCAGCCATGCATTTTTCATACACTGGTCCATCAAGTTCTTTCACATCTGGAAAAATAGCCTCATGATGGATGATGATAGTTTTGATTATCTCATTCACATGTGCCTGGCAAGACACCTGGTCTTGTATGTCTGGAACAGGCATCAGGGTTGGCCCAAAACAAATGGCCAAGTTGTATGGATCCATCATATTTTCATCACTGTACTGTGAAAGGCTGTTATAACAGAAAAATCAAGAAAAATTGACTTTTCCACTGTGACTAACCTTATTCTGAAAACTGTAGAAAACTTTTTTCATCACAACTTAGAGATTTCCTGTTCTCATTGACAATTCCACATAAAGTAACGGAACAAAAAAAAAGATTTCTTCACTATAAAGTGAGTTTATAGCACATATTTATATGTCTATGTATGTATTCCCACACTACCACGTTGAACGTATGCTAACTTAATGGGCTAACATCAACTGCTGCTGCTTCTATCTCATCAGTGCTCCAAGTGAACTGGATGCCAAGTGGGTATACATTTCTCACTGGACCTTAGTGCACCTCTTTCAACATGTGGCTATGTAACTCAGGCAAACTGAATTGTCTTCCGGAGGCAACCAAGTTCCTGGATCTGGCAAAGGCTCTTGTGACTTCTGGTTTCTGTTTTTACCATACAGCCTAAAATTCCTAAGCACCTTGCCTTCTGCCCACAAACTCCTACAGTAGTTTCATTATGGAAATGTCCAAACAGAAGGCTTTCATTGTTCTTATTAATCAACTTTTGCAAGCTCTCCTTTCTTCCAGAAAATGCAATGTTACTAGTTTTCAGTTTTGAATGAGAAGTTGCTATCTATTCCCTTGTTTAAAAGCATTTACATTTTTACTGGAAAAGCTGGCTTTTGAATGGTTCTATGCAGGGCCAGTCAAACAGAACCTCAAGTGCTGGGATGCCCTACACTATGTTGTCCTGCATTCTAAAGATGCACAGAAGTTCTGATGTGTGGTTGTGTTCAAATACAACACCATATTCCCTCTAGAAAGGGAATTTTAGAGAGTGTTTCCCACATACAAACAATACATATGCATGAGGCAAACCTTCTAAATGACTACCCTCGAAACTAGCTTTTAAAATTAATTGTGTTCGCTCCTTTCTTATGCCATGATTTACTATCCCGTCCTGTGTGTTAACTGGAGACATCTTGTTCTTCTGATTTATCAGGTGGTTCAGACTTTATATGTGCAAAACTGTTAAAAAAGATTGTAACTATAATTGTGAAATGTGAAGTTCTGCTGATGTCTGTTAATATGCAGTGCTCCTCAGGGCTCAGTAGCAGGGCTGGTACTGTTTAGCATCTCCATGAATGACCTAGACAAGGGGATGGAGTGCACAGTCAGCCAGTTTACAGATGATGCCACGCTGGGAAGGGGCCACTAAATGTGCTACCATTTAGAAGGACCTTGACAAGATGGAGGAATGGAGAAACAGGAATTCAATCAAGTTCAACAAGGATGAACGCAAAGTCCTGCTCATGGGATGGAAATAATTCCACAGCATTTGTGGCTACATTAGGAATAGAAAAGCCAGCAGGTTAAGGGAATTAATTATTCCTTTTCCACTTCATGCTTGTGAAGTTGCACATGAGGTTCTGTGGCTAGTTTTGAGAGACTGACAAACTCGTACAAGCCCATAAAAGGACTACTACTGAGATGGCTGGGAAGCTGAAGCATATGGGTTATAAACTAAAGCAGAGAGAACTGGGTTTGTTCAGCCTTGAGACAGGAAGGTTACTGGAGAATTTAGCTGCAATCTCCTACTATATATGAGATTATAAACAAGAGCAAGATAGACAAAGGTGCAAAGGGATGAGAGGCAATAGACATAGCAAGGGATTTTCCAACAAAAGCAGGAAAAAATTTCTTTACTATAAGAGTGACCAAGTACTGGGACTGACTGCCTGGAGAGGCTGTGGAGTTGCTGACATTTGAGGTTCTTGACTGGCCAAAGCCTTGAGCAACTTGATGTAACTTGAGAGCTTTGAGCAGGAGGCTACACCAGGTTAGGTCTGCCATGAGACCTGATGACTTCATGTGGCCAAGCAGGCATAACTGCATATGCAAAAAGCAGGATGGGATTTGCAGGAAGTCAAATAATGGGAATATTTTTCCTGTGGATGGACCAGGAGCAATTTGGAGGCAGTAAGGTATTTAGTCTGCTTTCCAAACTGCATTCCTGTGGAGAGCACAGATATAGCTAACATGACCACATAACAAGTACAACCCCATACAGCCCTGGTCAATCTGTATGTCTCTGCAGAGGAGAAGCTGTGATGTAAGCCTTTAAGACATTTACATGGTGTCATTTTTGGGGGATGGATTCAGTTTCAAACAAACAGTTATTTTCATAAAACTTTAGACCTCTGCCCCTCTCTTACATACTGCTTGAAAGTGGTTCAGAAATTGCTAGAAGAAAGGAAACAGGAACAGCTGTGACTACAGGCATGAACAAATAACCCGGCTGCAAAGACCCTGTTTCTATAGGAACAGACAGGCTGGATGAAATGGGGAAGGTCACAAAGACAGAATGAATCAGCAAAGGGCAAATATAGGAAAAAAGAGGAAAAAGGTGATATGAAAACAGATATAACAGGAAAAACAGACAAATTGACAGTAGGAAGAGAAAAGTCAGAATCAGGGCAAAGTGTACATAAGCAAAATTTTCTGGGAAACCATTGGGGTCAGCAAAACCAGAGAGGGCCATGAAGGACTGGAGGGAGAAACAGAGTTCAATTGCCCAACCTGTCTTTTATTTTCTCTTACAGAAAGAAGTTTTCTCTGGGATGAAGAAGACATGAACACCACTCTCCCTCTCACACAACCCTCCTTCCAGCCTGTGTTTTGCAATGTGAGAACCAAGCTACTCTATATCAAAGCATACACAGCGGATGTGTGCTCTCTGTACTCGTACCCCTGTTACCAGAAAACAGAAGCAGCAAGATGAAGCCTCACCCAAGATGATGCCAGTGCCTAGCATCAAATAGGTAGCTTGTAGTGCCTGTGTTGCTTGTGTTGCTTTAATATACCGGGGTTTTTTCCCATTAGGAGAAATCAGTTTGAAGTAAGGGAAAAAAATGTATTTTGAAATTGCATAAACTAGTTTCAATGTAGCTACAGTTTGTATTTGTTATTTTTCTTACAGGCTTATTTTTTTGTCAGCTTTAATGCTACAGACTGCATTCCCCATTTCAGACAACACTTTAATCTGTCTAGTTCAATTCTGGACAAATGGAATTTTAATTTGAATGGAATCCAGTGCTTTCATTTTATTTTCACTGTCAATTAGAAGATCATCTTTTGTGTTAAATGGAGTCTAAATGTGAATTCTACATAGTAAACCCAAAGAACTTCAATACCAGCAAAGGAAGGCAGATAAAGATACAGCACCTGGGGTAAGTATAAAGCACTTACTGATTGAGGAAGGCGAAGAGGTATCTCATCACTATAAGGACCGACCTGGGCAAAGTAAGGAGGAGTTTACGGATGTGAAGAGCCCTCTCATAGAGATTGTCTATTCCTGCAAACAGAAGAAAGTATTTTATGTTCCCTTGTATACGATTGTCTAAAAGAGTATTCAGTCAATTTCAACCCTTAACTATCACATGCCTCTCTAGTCAGTAGCGTCTAATTTTGGCCCACTAGAAAAATAACATCTAGAAGTTCTTCTCCCTCTCATTAAAACCACACAGTTTAAAAGTAACAGTTTTTAAAGAAGATACAAATCTGTCTAAGTCAAACACCGGCCACTTGCTGAGCTTGACAGCTCACAAAACCACAAAATCGGTACATAAATAACCTGAAGGAACCAAGATGTGGTTAGCCATTAAACAAAGATGTTAGCCATTAATTTCAAATACAGGTGCATTCTCTTTATTTGAATGTTCCTATCAGATATATACTCCAATCATCGAGCTTCTCTAGTTAAAGTTTTCTTAATCAAATGTCCAGCTATAAGTCTCTTAGTGGCAAAATCGGAGAAAGGCCTTATGTTTTTTTGGTATGGAGCCAAGAAACAGAAAGATTGCATTTTTCTCAAATGATTTTATAGCAGTCCACTGAAATTCTTCTGAAGTGGGAAAAAAATCACCTGATTAAAGCATCAGTTCCTAATGTCTTGTAACAAGGATGCACTATCTTCTATGTTGGTCAGAAAGACTATGTGGGTGCAAGTGGGGCAATGACAGGATAAAAGCTTGAACTTTTTCAGAAAAAGCAGTATCTCAATTTTTAACTCAGTGTGTTTTCTGTGTACATGACACTGTTGGAAACAACCTAAATTTTCAGTATGGTTTTCTTATGTCAGCCAAGAAAGTATGCTGCCATTAGCAACCACTAGGGGAAATCTTAGCAGACGAAGATGAGAAATCCTGTCCAGTGACACTAAAGTGGATATTCAAAAATTTGGAAATCAGAAGCAGGAGCTGATTCCAATAGCTGAAAAGCCAATTGTACCACAAAACGTGGTATTTATGAGTACACAATTAAAATAATTACTTACATAAAAATGTGGTAAGTGTAAACAAAATTACTGGTGTGTGTTACTTATGTGCTCTTTGGTATGGCTATTTCTACCAATCAGTATTTATTTGTAGATGCAAAATGTGTGTTGACTTGCATTTCTTAGAAGAACAACTGGTGTCTGTTATTTTGGTACTAAGAACTAAGCATAAGCAGAGCATGTTGGCAGCAAGACTTTTGTTTACCACATAGAAGTGTTATAGTTCACTAGGAAATGCCACTGTAGCAAAAGGGTGTGAGATCTGCTCCCACATCAGCATTCACAGGAGATGCCACTGGCTCAGCACCACTGGTGTGCTGCAAACAAAAGATTCTGGGATGGTGTCAAACTGGCCTCCATCCGAGTTTCTGCAGAAGGAGAACAGCCTACCACTGCTTGCATGAAGGAAGCCCATTTGGATTATGGTATCTACTACAGGAGCAGAATAGCAAAACTCTGGCAGGAAGTAAAAACCTATTCCCCAGCACAGCCCCTGAAGGCCGGACAGTGTGACTGTTGAGCTGCTGCAGAGCTGGTAGGGAAAAGGACTGATGACAAGCTGTATAATTTATTACCTAACGAGTCACTCTGAACCCAAATACTAGCTGGAAATCCGTTCAAGCTGTTACACTTTCTCAAATGGAGCATGGGACCTGAAATTTATTTTTATGTTTCTGTTAAACATGGACTGCAGGAGTCAAGAAGTATTTCTGGTTACTGGTTAAGAACTGGTGTCCACGGCAGGGACCTGCTAAGTCCGGGAGCTGCCTGCACAGCAAGGATCCAGAGCAACTACAGCTCTCCTTTCCCATTCCAATGCAGGCCACATCTTGGAGAAGTCCATGCTGCACACCCTCACTTCTGCAATACAGTGCCACACTGCTGTTCTGCACAGACCACAGCCACCAATTTTAGTGCAAAACCTCTCTTCACTTGCCTCATTTAAGTCCCTCCCCGTGGAGGAAGCATTGCCCATATCTTCAGTTCCAGTTCTTTGAACAAAAGCAGCTGTTGTTACAGCGAGGGCGCCTTTTGAGTCTCCAGTTCAGTTGACTTTCCTCCTGACAAGCCTGTCTGTAAACCTCTCTAAACAGAGTTGTAGGTCTGAGTGGTTTTGAGCCTGTGCACATGCGCACAGGTGGAGGGGGCTGAGGGAGGAAGGCCCAAAGGAACTTTGGTTACATCTTTCAACAGTCCTGCTTCAGCAGCACTGTGTGCTGCACGTGGGAAGCTGGAGGGAAGTTTTGATGCAACACCAGGACTTGCCTTCTGCATTACAGCCTTTCTGGCTAATGCCTTGTGCTACAGTCCTGCCTCCTCCAGACAATTCTGGAGACTGGCCCTGGGCCAGGTTCAGTCATTGCTGAACTCACATCAGACCTGAGAAATGCACTGGCTGGGACCCAAGGTGGGTCCAGCAGCTCCTTGTAGCAGTGTGCTGCCTGTATGGCTGCAATAGCTCTGTCTAAACTAGTGAGCTAAACCACAAGCACACTGGCAGGCAACTACCACTCAGTAGTTACCACACTCTGCAGTGTGCTTCTGGTCTGTGCCACCTACAATTCTTCCAAGCAATTCCTAGATAATTTTAACAGGATGCATGAGTCAGGAACTAGTCCCACTAGGCAGCACAGAGATGGCAGAGTAGGTACAGAGAGTCTGGCTGTGTAGTCATGTGTTGAACTATCCCAGCCATCCTACCAGGAGCATGATCAGTACTAAGCACTAGAAGTGACCTGAACTCCAAACTGAAGCCGTTACAAGCCATACGTGCTTGAGTGAGATGTGTGTGTTTCCAGTACTTTCCTGGTAACCCAGACCCAGCTTCCATGAAAGTCCCTTTATTGAAAATCCAAACTGCTGTCAAGTGGTAAATTTATGTGCTTTCCACATTATTTCAAGAGGCTTTTATTTCCCAGCACTGATTTGGTTTAAAGGAGCTAGGTAATGATGTAATGTATTTGCACACTGCTTTTAAATGTGGAGCTGAATTTCATCGTTGCTTCAGAGTATGCAGTACATGAGTGTTTGGGTATGTAGGAAAGATGGAATGAATACAGAGCAAACTTTCTACATGCAGGCAGAAAGAATTTGCAGCTCTGCTGCTTCCCATGCAGAGGAAAGCTAAAGCATTGCTTTGCCTCCACTGGCTTTGCTAAAGAGAGCCTCGGGGCACAAGGGCCATCCAACCTATAAGCTGGTTGCCGCAAGGAAATACTGGCAAACCCAATGCTGGAAAAAGCCGACCATGTCTCCCCTCTCACAGTACTTCTGTTGGAGACCCTCTTTTCATTACTCTGTTTTTTTTACCTGAGTGCCCAGTGAGGTATTACCCATTTCTCAGCTAAGAAAACAGAAGTGCTTGATATTACATGATTTGTCCTAATAAGGCAATTTAGCTGCCAAGCTGAAATAGAAATCAGGGGATTTGAAAACTGGTTCATTACTCTAATGATATGATGAGACTCATATTCCCAAAGACAAGCGAGAGGACAAGCCTCTGGCAAGGCCAAACACACTGAGAGCTAATATATTTTTCTTGACTGTGGAGAGAGACAGGGAAGAGAGATCTCTATGAAGGACACAGGAATATCAACTACAAATCAAGACTAACGTCAAGTAAATATCGCACAGTGAAATGGCTATTATTTTGTAGCTCCCAGTTCTCAGAGCAAAGCAAAACTTTTGGAGCTCTGGTCTGACACATCTGCTTTCCAGACCCATCTCGGCCATGGGGGTCAAACCCACAAGCAGAAGAGTTTCCTGTCAGCAAGATGAGAAGCTGGTGTGGGAACACCGTGCTTCTGTCACAGCAATTGCACAGGAGATAGTTGTAGGTGAAACAAGAGAAGGGGAAGAAGCCAACTTCTGGAGTTTCATGACTATAGCACTTTGTGGAAGAGCCAGGCACCTGAGCCCAGAACTATTAATGTATTTTCACCAGACAAGAGTGGAACAAAGTACCCTAATAATATAAGGAATTTGATTTTCTGTGTATTCATAACGTTATCTAGGCATCTAAGTTTCTGAGGTGTTTGGATCCAAGAAGCCTCCAGCTACTACAAAAAATGAAAAACAGAGAGCTCAGAGGACTCCTCAGAGGTCATTTAAGTCTACAATCTTAGCCTCTGACTTCACTTTAATCCCCTCTGAGAGGCGTCTGTTCCACTTGTTCATACAATACTCCTAAAAGGCAGATCACAAGCTCCACAAGAAAATCTGTTGAGGTGCAATACAGCATTGCTCTTGGAAAAGATTTTATTTACTGATCTCACATGGACTTATTCTGCAGACGCTCCACATCCTTGACCTGGATGAATGAATCCAGATGAGATTATTGTCATTGCATATATTTATCAGCTAGCTGCCTCTTTGTCAGCCACACACTAAGGACTGGTTCTCAATTGCACGAGATAGACATAAATCCTAGGCAGTCAAGCCTTGAAAAGTGTGATCTTCAGTCTCCAAGAACACTGGAACCTCTTCTGGAGAGGCAGTGTCACCTTCACTTACTGTAGAGACACACAGAAACAATGAATCTCTACTTTCCTCTTCCAGGCGAAGTAACAGTTTTAACCACCTGGTCACTCATGATGAGGTTTTTGCAAAGGTAACTCTAAAGTGAAACGGATCAGAAGTGAACAATCTACCCCAGAAGAGTAAAGGAAACCTGAGAGGGGAGAAAACACAATTACTAACAGAAGTCCCCAAACACAAATAAACAAAAACTAAATTAGAAATTAAAATAGGGATATATTCATCCTAAATAACATTAAGAAAATGTAAATTAAAATGTAAATTAAGCAATAACTCAGGTAGTGGAGCATGTAAAAGGCAACATACTCAAATATATAGATGCAGTGATGCAGAATAAAATCTTTTGCAAGAGAGCAGTTGCTGGTGGTTTCAAAGTATTTTGGGCCAAATGAACAGCTGCATATGACTTTTTTTTTACTTAAAAAAGCAAAGAAAGCACTGTACTTGGTCATACACATGGCCTCTCCTGCACTGGAGGAGAGACATGGTTATCCAAATGAGAAGGTTCAGCCTGGGAGCAGGCAGAGCTCAGAAACATCAGTTCTGGGTTGTGGATGTTCCACCAACCTCTCTTAACAGCTAGCCTCCACGGGCCAATCTCAGCGTGAAAAACAGGATTACAGGCATCTGGCAAAGGGAAGATATCATTGATCAAAACATATGGATGGAGAAACCTGGTGTCAGCAACTAATGAATTGTGTTACAACTAACATCCAGTGCTGTGCAAGGTAAGCATATTTCACAAGCAAGGGTAGCACAAAGAAGGAAGCAAACAATGGTAATGTAAGATGTCTCTCTACTTTAGGAACACGGCTTTGAAGGATAAAATCCAATGTAGTATCTCTTTGTGGGGGTTACTTGCTATTGCCACTCAGTGTGGTGCCTACTAGTAACAGACTGAACGCCTAATGCATATTTTACACACTCTGTGAATGTCAAATGGGACTGAGTTGCACTTGCAGATGTAATTTTTATGGTCAATTTGCAGCTGACAAGTTATCTACATGAATATGTATTAGTGCTGAAGTCAACAATTTGTGCCTCTTTTCATTCTGGTAGATGAGTCCAATCCAGCTTAAAGATACGTATATATTAACTCAGCAACGCCACTTACAGCTCTTTCAGATCTATTTAAGAAGGCATTATAAACCCAGCAGTCTTCACTGTCACCTAGGCAAGGAAACACTTCCCATTTTGTTGAAACTTTTTCATGGAAAGTTGACAATTCAGAATAGTTTTTTACTTTTTAAGTAGTGGGCAATAGCCTGGAAAAGCAGTAAAGCTATTTTCTTTAATAACATTTATGTCTTTAGGTAAACGGGCACCACTGGTGGCAGGGGACTAAAATGATAAAAAGCAGAAGGAAAAAAGATGTAAGTTTTCATTCATCTTGCCATTTTTGTCTATGAAATTTAAGGCAAGGGAGAGGAAACCATGAAGAATTGTAATGCTCTGTGCAGACGTTAAGCAGTCTGAATAGCTGAGGTGTGTCTGCAGCTGCATGGCACAGCTATCTATGTAAACGTGAACTTGAGTAAGTCACGTGTGTAAGAGCTCCCACCAGGAGAGAAACTGCAGAAGCGAATTACAGCCAGCCCTACTAAGCTCAGCTTCTGTACCTTCTGCCTCCATGTAGGTCATGTTACAAATACTTTTCTTGTCTTTGGCCCAACCTGTTTCTACAAAGCGGCAGAAAGAAATGCAGTCCAACTCTCCTCCTTCCCACCTCAACCTTAGATTGTCCTCTGGATTACAGAATCCTGCTGGGACCAAGAGTAGCCACTCTTTTAAGACAAAAATGAAGAACTATGGCCCATAATCAGATGGATTCTTTATGTTCTATTCTGCCTTTCATGCTTGCTCTGGCCCAGCACATATAACTTGGCCCAAATTTTATCTAAATTAGATCATAAGCCCAAACAGAATAACACTGTTCTCATGAGTCTAATTAATACAGATTGCCATAAAAATCACAGTAATTTTGTATTGTTTCCACTGTATTTACAAAATGGAAAGCATTAACTCACAATGCTCCATTTCATTTGGAAATATATGCATAAATGTAAAGGAAATTCTTGGTGGCTGTACTGAGGAAAGGTTCATTTTGCAGCTGTAGCCTCAATTATGCCTGACATCCATAACTAAGTACTTCAGTTTCAAGGGGTTTTTCATTGGCAACATTACATTTCCATATAAAATGTGTGACATTCTGCCCTTTTACAATTTTATGTGAACATTAACTTTACAAATTTGCTTTCTCCCTCTCCCCTTCTGTAACAATTTCTGCCAACGATTAAAAAACCACACTGACGTTTATCTTGAAAAACTATTTGAAAAGAATGTTTATTCCTTTCCTCACTATTTTTCAGATCATGAATGCAATATGAATTAAGAGTATTTAAAAATGCTTAATTAAACATGTAAAAGTTTTCTGGACTTTATGTATCAATTGTGATCTAAAGAAGTCACACTGACCAATATTCTCACAGAAAAAGGGAGTCTGGCTCTGCTCCCATTAGCAGAAAGACCAAGATACCTAATTTCTGAGGCCACATAAGCACAGAAAAAAAACCTAATGCAACTATGACTGATACAAAGTCTGAAATGGAGGAGAAATCTTGCCTAGATGATTTTCCTTTTTGCAAGATATCCAGTGTTAAGGTTAAAATATAGCAATGCAAATGGTCTTTTAGAACTGTAGTTTACAGTAACATGTACCATGTAGGTGCTACATAGTATATTTCGAAATGCTTGCTGGTTTGTTTCGGGTTTTTTTCCCAATAAAACATTCTTATTCCTTGGAAGTGGTGCACCATTCAACAAAGCGTATAGAATAGTACTCAGCTGTAAAAACACTCCACCTCAGGTTTCTCAGACAACCAGAAGATGCAGCCACATAGCCTCTTGTTCCCAGCATACGCTTCTGGGTCTGTCTCTGTGTGCAAGGCACAAGAGCTGTTTCTTTCCTCATACTTCATTCAAACTCCTCCCTTTGTGACAACACAAAGTAAACTCACGCCGGTGTGCTCAAAGAGAAAACCCCTTTTGTCCTGCCTTGGTCCACACTTAACTCTCCTCCCTGTGCTGAAGGCATTGATATGCCATTTCAGCGTGCCCCCAACAATAATCTTGTAAAAACCAAACGACAAAATCATCCCCCACCATGCTTCCTCCAAAACCTGTCAGAAAACACATCTTGGACTCTTTCAACATATTATCAGGAAGAAAATCCTCTGCTTTCTTGTACAACAGCAATAGCAGAAGTCAAAGCTAGCAGAACTACTCAGTCATTACACCTTGTTTTGACAAACTGTCATAGAGATGATAACCCAGCTTTATGACACCCTCAGAGAACACTCAGTCTAAACCAGGATCAGATGGCAACACCTCTTTCTCAACAAACATTTTAAAATGTTGTTGCGAAAAGCAGTGACTTTGTTCCAGGCTATTGTTGTTCCTGATTTCAGCTCTGCTGGATGATACTAGTATTTAAATAAAAGGCTGTCAACTCTTTCGCAAGAAAATAATTCACTGCCTACCAGGAACATGCAATAGTTGGACATTCTCTATGGAAAACAAGATCTAGCATTAAGGATCTATTATTCACAGCCATTTTTCTTGAAGTTCTTAACAAAAAAATAAATACCTTTTTTGGGACAATTGAACTGGAACCCTCTCAGACAGTGATGCTCTGAAAGGTTGGTGAGACACTCCTGCCTGTCCAGGTGCCACATACATCTATCTGCTCAGTCCAATGAACTTCTACCCCTCTTTCCAAATATCCCATTCCCTCTTCAGTCCCTTCACTGGTGAATGAAAACGCTTTGAAATCATCCAGCTTCCTCTTCTTGGAACACATTTAAAAGGCTGTTTTGGGCAAATATCTTTGCATCTCCTGAGCATTCACTTGTATAATCTCTGTAAACTGAACAATCATTCTTGGTATTTTACAATTTAGTTTACAGTTGTATTTAAAGCTCTTCAACACAGCAGACGGCAATACCATCTCCACATGTAAGAACCACCATTTATATTTTTCTTAATGCTTAGTCAAAATAGTGAAGACATAAAGAGATCAAATGGGCAGAATCTGACAGCAGAAACTTTGAGAAAGAAATCTGGTACAAATGTTTAATGATGAAAGTGATCCATCATTTGAACATCTTATCCAAGAATGTGGCAGATTTTCTATCAACCGAAGCCACTAAATCAATAAATATTTCCAGCAGACACGCTTTAATTCATCCAGAAGTTATGGAAACCGGTGCAGGATTATTAGGTAAAGTTCTATCATCCCTGTCATGCAGAAAATCACTCAGTCAAAATGACCCTTTTTTAGATTTCAATTTCTATGACTTGCAGAGATTTTCTGGGCTGTGGCACCACAGTCAGCTAAAGCTGAACTGAAGCAGAACCAGGATTATGCTTCCTAAAAAGACAGTGTCCCCTCAGCATCAGAGATCAGACTGCTAAACTTGTTTTCAGGTCCTTTAGGACTCCTCAGTGCCACCAAGTCTGTAAATAGCAACAGCTGCAGAAAAAAATGAAACACAAAATATTGCACATATACGTGGTCACAGTGATCCATGTATTTATAACCTCCAGGAGGAGTTACTGCAATCCTCCCTGTGAGGGAAGCAAACCACACACGTTGCGTCCCCCAAGTAGGGAGCCGAAAACCCCACCTGATCGCCAGCCTGGGACACTGTGCACCCATCACTCGGTGGCCCTGCCTGCTGGGCTGAGACCTCTGCCAAAATAACAGTTTGTAGAGCCTGACCTAATTAATATTCCAAAGGACTGGCTCTCATTACCTGTGGAACTGCCTCTTTCTCCATTTGGTTGAAGCAGGCAAGTTACAAAGGAAGGGTAGGAAGGAAATCCTTCCTCAAAGCTAGCTCCTCTGACCACTGTACCCACAGGGAACAGCAAGTCTACTGATGGTCCGCTTGGCCTCACCCCTCAACACCTGCAGGGGTCAGTGAACTGGAAGAGGTTTTGTGCACGTCAGAGCAATTCACTCATCCACTGACAACTTTCCAAATTACTACAACCTCTCTGTGTCTGGCTATGAGCACCAGCAGCGCACAGATCATGCGATGCTCCTCCAAGGCATCCCATTACAACTGTGTGTGGGAAGGCAGACCAGGCTCTCCCGCAGACAACACTCAGCTGTTCCCCTCCACCCCTGCGCCGAAGAGTTTTCTGGGTTGGATCAGTAGTTTTAAGCTGAGCACAATAAAGGTCCAGAATCACACAATGTCGAGCAGTTAGTTACTTATTCACCAGTGCTGACCCCAAGCTGGGGAGCATGAAAACCTTCTTGGAAAGTAACACAATCTGTTTGCGTGTTCATGATTTCATACCCTTCTGTCTGCCTCAGTGCACAGAGGAAAATAATAATGTGTTTAAATTTAACTATCCCTTGTATACCAAAAGATATTCTTCCTGCCCTATTGAACAAAGAATTGTACTGTACATTAACCCCAGTGGAAAAAGGGAACAACCACAGCTGTGAGCATGACTAACAACTGACCCAGACTGCTACACATGGCAAACAAATCATCTCAGGAAAATCTGTGAAGTTAGCTCTTTTTTCAGGCTACTACTGTGTTATCTGAAAGTAAAATTCTATTGAGAAAAAACAGAAATTTGTACTTACTGATACAAGAAATAAGATCATTAAATCTTTCCTTAGGAAAGACAGGATTTTCCAGCCCTCGGAAATAGAGCTTCAGTACTCCAGCAACTGAGTTAATGTCATGGTTACTTTGGTCATCTGCCAAAGGATTTTCACCTTAAAAAGTAAATAAAGTGAATGAAATACACATGCAGGAGAATTCTTGCATGAAACATTTTTAGAAGTGAGTGACATTTTGGGCAGTTTTTGTTTTTAGTGTGTGGGAGGTGGCAATGCAAGCACTCAAGTAAGATAATAAACACTGATTTAGAAATCCCAGACTATGATTAAACTAAAAAAAGGCAGCCTAAATAAAGCTTCCTCAAAATTACATAACCTAGTGATTTCTTAGGTCCTGAACTTCCAGCTAGGTATTTATGGACATGTTGTGATTTATAGTTAGTAAAACAAAAAAGCCGAACTTTCTTAATTGAATAGAGTTTTGCAGACTTTTCTTTGGTCGCCCACATAAAGCAAATGGAGTTAGATCACTCATTGAATTGAAAATGTGTCTTCATTCTAAAAATTTGAAACATCAGGAATATGTGCAACCATTTTGTTGAAAACCTAACTGAAACATCAGCCATGACTGCACTATTTTATTTATGTAATTTTAAAGGCTTAATCTTATTTTGAAATGCTTTAAAATGTACGGATCTTCAAGGATAACATTACCTAGGAGGAGCAGTTAAGAATAAGCAGATTTAAAAGCTGCAGAATGAAGGGATGCGGCTTCACTTAGCAAGTGAAAACAGCTGCTTTATGTATCTTGTCAAAGACAAGATCAGGTTTAACAAGATATATATAACTAATACTGGGGAGAAAAATACTCTGCATATTTTTTCATGCTTTTAGTCACAAGACTTCCTGCTCCAAGGGTTTTGTCATTAGCATGATCTGCAAAAGTTTTAATTTTCCCTAGAAATTAAAAAAACCCCAGCTTTTAAGACTCAAGAAAAAGGAATGTAAGATTTAAAAAAATTGTAACAAGTATTGCTTTAACACAGTTAGAGGACTGCTGGATCCTGGTTTCCCTAGCAGAGCAATCCTAGGCTGGGCGTTGGAAGCCACTGATGTTTAAAAAGCTGGTTTTACTTCCTGGTATTTTTCATGCAATTCCTCCTCTGGGGCTGAAGTTTCCTTTGGGAATGAAAAATGGAATGACCCTTTTTTTTACCCCTTATTTTCCTGGATCGCGATGCAACTTTGGCAGAAGGACTAGAAAGCTGAGTACTCATATTCCAGAAAATCAAGCAACACGACTTTCAAATTGCATTAAGTAGTCTCTTGAATCAAATTAAACTCATTACCTTTCTTTTCTGAGGATCTTTAAAATAAAATACACCGAAACTATTATTTGCGTTTACCATTAACAAAAAACTAATGTTTACAGTTGATTCAAGAGTCATATGTCTTGTCTGAACAAAATAAGAAAAACCCTCAAGCTCCTAGGACATAATGGGGGGATAAACATGCACATGTCATCGTTGTACTTCATGTTTAAGCATGTGCGAAGTTTTAGGTGCAGTACACACAGTACAATCAATCTGTTTAAATAGTCAAGAAAATAATTAGAATTTAGAAGATTTTTAGATGTCAGATATTAATGTGCTAAAATAAATGAAAATGCAATTACCTCTCTCAAATGAATTTTTAATATCATTGACTTCCACCTGGGAACCAGACACTCTAAAAATTCCCTGATGCTGAAGACCTGCAGAAAAGATGGGAGACAGTGGTGAAAGATTCATTTATTTTTTAAAATACTTTTAACCTCTATTGTAAAAACAAAGTTGTGGTGCTAAATAAGTAATGTAAAAGATATAAGAAAAAGTCAGGGCAATAATGAAATGACATAGTTTTTTTCAGAGCTTACCATATAAATTTATAAATCTGATACAGCTTTCCACAATAAGAGGAATGACTTGCCCTGAATCCTGCAGAAACAAGAGCAGAACGAGTGAGCTGCATATCAGAAAGAGGAAACCTCCCTACCACGGCCTAAGCTGAATACACACTTTCTTGGTCAATCTAGATGGACATACAGTGCTGGCAAAAAAACACCTAAGAAAAAATACCACTTCTAACAGAGTTCTCTTCCCACTTAGGGAGGGAGGAAAAGGAACAGGTGAAGAAAAGAATAATGATTCTTAAAATCATTTAATCGGGAAATTCAGTTCTCTATCTCTGTCACCGTATCTGGCTAACACTGTAAGTGACATCCAGGCTCATGCACGCATTTTAGATTTTTGAAGCAAAATGAGTTAAAGCAGTGAATTTGCCCTTTAGAAAGATTATTACTAAGAATAATAATTCATGATGAAAATGATCCCTCTGCATCAATTTAACTGACCTTTCTTTTCCTGGTGGAGAAAATCCTACATGGACCTAATTACACAGGACCTAATTCCTCAATGTGGGGGTTTTTTGTTGTTTGGTAGGGTTTTTTTGGTAAAAAAAAAATGTTTATGGCAAAGAATTTACAAGGCATTTCTGGATTTGCTGGACTATCAGAAACGTTCTTGGAGCAGAGCCACTGAATGACATTGCATGGGGTACCAGAATGTCTCCCTCCTGACTGAGAGCACTGCTATGTGCTCTGCTGGTTTGTGTGCCCTACCATGGGGAGACGATGGCCTGGCATGTTGTTTCTGGCTGCTCTAAATGGCTGGTAATCACCGGGTGGTGAATTGCAGCTACCTTGAGCTGAGCATGTGGTTCAGCTGCTTCTTTTCTAGGCACAAAATTACCGGGAAAGGGAGGTCACAGCCTACACCTCCCCACCTGCTGCCACTGGCAGAGTTCAGGAATCACAGCTCCTCATCTCAGCAACGATACAGCAGCAGGTCTGTAGCTACATTTTCAGTTACACAAAAGTATTTTACAAAAGGATAAATACCATTTGTGATGGAAAGGGGAGAAGATGCCTATACACTAATTTTCAGGGAGTTACTTGTCTTTTTCTTTTAAACTGCTTATTTTCTGAAAGAACCATTGGAGTCCTTTTGTTTTGGCACTTTTTAACCCAAGCACACTAGTGACCGCAAGTCATCAAATACAGATTAAAGGCATAAATAATATGATTAAAAATTATTTGGAAAAGTTGGTGCTTATGCTGCAAAAATTACTGTTTCAAAAGTAATCTTAGAGTTTCTAGTCTTGAAAGCTGTAACTTTTCTTTCCAAATGCATTTCCCATATGTAAGTGCTCAGAGAATTGACTAATTCGTTTGGAAGTTTAGTACAAAATCAGTCTGAATTATAAAACCATGAATTAAAAAGCACCTTGTAACCCAGAATACACATTACCTCTTACAAGTTAGTACTTGTTTTCATGCTAAACTACACTAGTGGGAAGTTTATGAATTAAGCTCAAGTAGAAAAAACTACTAAAAAAGTTTGAAAAATAACACACAGTGAAGCAATGAAACATTGCACTTCCTGAGGAAACCTAACCCCCTGATATTAGGTATATTCTGTGCCGTGGGCACGTGTTTAGTGGGGCTTACAAAAGACTGTTATCACTAACTATGCTATTTAAATTGTGGCTTGTTTGTCTTTCTTTTAATTTAAAACCTAGCAAAGACTGGCTAGCCAAGAACCAGTAATGGCTGGATTAGCATTTCCTCTTTGACTTGTGTCATGGCTCGGTAACAGCTAAATAAAAAACCCCTTGGAACACGTCAGTTGTTAAACCCAGGAACACCATCATCTTCACCAACACTGAGCAGCCTGGCTCTCCAGAAAAGCAGAGTATTAGAAAACGTGCACAACATGCACCCACATTTCCTGTTAGTACACTGGTTCATGCAAAGAACATGAAGCCTAGGAAAAGATAGTGTTTGCAGTAAGAAATTACAAAAAAACCCCAAATCCCAATCACTTTCATACCCGGTTTTGGAGAATCTGTTCAGAACCACACAAAACTTTGTACTTAAGTAATACCCCGAAATAATCTAAACTAACAGCTTTGCCTTTTGGATCTAATCAAACAACAATAATTTGAAGTAACAATCTGTGTTGGTGAGTGTCAAGAACAGTGACCCTACTGCTACTGTGAATTTAATCTGATGTGTGTAGTCAGTGAATGTATGTTTGCGACTAGTTATAATTTCTTATGATGCAAAACTCTAACAAAAAGCAATTTGGTGTGACACTGTATTTCACTAGCTGTAATCCTTTTGTGCCTGTCAAAATGACTCATCCCAATCAGCAATGACATGTTCTTTGGGCAGAGATGCTGTCCTAGGGTAGCTCCCACACTGGCAAATCTGTCATAAGGCTACCAGCTTTTTTGACCTCTTTCCTTTTGAAAGACTAATTATGTAGGACTCCCCACTTGCAAGCAAGCCCTGTCACCCACACTGCCATGTAGTATAACCTTTGTCTCTGTGAAGGAAAATGATGAGGTACCATTTCTCCTGATTTGCTTTGCCCTTCTTTAGTCCAGGGGCTTTCATTGTGAGAATTTCTGCTTCCTTGCTTACTTTCGCCCTTAAGCAAGAAACTGCTCATGATACTCATCTATTTCATCATATGATGATTTCTCAAAGTCTTTGCATTTCACAGCACCTCCTGTGTAACAATAATAATAAAAATAATAATAATAGTTTTCCCTATAGTTGTACTGAGGATTTCTGAAAGCTTGATTCAAAGACAGCTAAACCTGTACAGTGCCACTGAGCACAGAATTTGTTTTGCAAAATATTTGCCACTAGCCATATTGAACAAGAAAAAAAAAATCCCTGTAACATTTAAACCCAATTCACAGAGCTTGCAGTCAAGAATTTTATTCACTGCGTTTATAAATGTATTTTTACAATTTTTTAAAGATTTCTTTCCTGTAGCTGTGTCAGCTAGCGTCCAGAGGCACTAATTGTGATGGGCCAGTGCTTGAAAATGAGTAAGAAAATATCCATCATTTAAGACTACAATCCCTCCAGAGTTCTGCTCTGGTTTAATTTTGCCTGCTGTATTTGTACACTCATTTCTTAATGCAAACTTCTCCCTCCAGGTCTTTGAAAGAACTGATTCTGAGCCAGGCATGAATGCAACCCGAGAGCAAGGCAGAGCTGGTTCTCTTGTCACCAGAACTATACCTGATGTCTCGTGTGAGAGTTCCTTCGGCCTCGGCTAGAAGCATTATTAGAAATAAAAGTATGAGAAAGAAGAAGATAGTAAACACAGCAAAGATACAAGACCCAGAATAGCGGTGATCACAATTTCACACAATATAATAAATTCCTAAAGTCATAGGAAATAAAAATCTGGATATCAAACCCAGGCAAATACTGCTTGTCCACAGACTTTGAACACTGAATGTAATGAAAACAGCAAGCAGGAAACTGTGGTAACTTGTGGGATGCACCACTACATCCTATCTTCTACATGAAGCTAAGTTTCCTCTTAAAAGCAGGCTGCCAATACTATTCCTACTTGATTAACAAAACTGTAGGGAGGCTAATGTGAGAAACTAATCCCACTCTTTCCCTTTGACTTCAGGAAGTATTATATTGATCAACCGGGAAAGAAGAGCCCCAGGACAGACTTAAACATAATGATCTGCCTCAGCTTCTGTGAGGTGGTGACCATTATAGTAAGAAGTGTTGAGATCAGCCACTGGGGTGGCTGGTGCCAGTACCTTGATGAACGACTCCAAATCACCATTAAACAACTTAGCACTATACTGTGATCGGGGTCTGGGCTTCCTGTGTTTCTGGGGCTTAGGGGGAAGATTTGGAGGCCTAAGGGAAGGGAATATGATTACTGAGCAAGGTAGAATTAAGTCACGCAATAAAATGAAATGTCTGTAAGCTCATGGCAAAACAACAGAACATTGTAAAGGGAGCAATAAACACAGCACTTATCAAATAAAGGCTTTTCATCAAATTTAAGTGTAACACTGATTAAAGAGTGGAGAACTCCCCCATTAAAAATGCATTACTTATGGATAAATAATGACATTCTTTAGTAATGCCTGTTTTGCAGTTTTACCATAAAAATTTATTCTGAACACTGCACGATCAGAATGGCCTTTTTTGTTGTGGCCATGCATAAAATGTGCAGCAACCACTGGAATTCATCCTGCCAGCCATGGCAGAACATAGACTACTCCAAGCACCTCTTATCAAGCAGAAAAGTTGCTTCATGCTGGAGAAGCTTCAAATGCAAATTAAAGCTGCTCAGCACACTCCTAAGATGCTTCAAAACCAAACTGTCTGCATTTTCAACCAGAGCCAGGAAGGTTAAACAGCTTTAGCTTTGCACATCCAACCACCAACAACTTCACACACAAAAAACCCCACCTTGCTAATTAGCTAATGGAATTAAATGTGTATCAACTTGAACAAATAAATAAAACCAGCATAACACAAAAAGAAGTATAGGAAGAACACACAAAACTTTGGTCTGCAAAATTTTACCTAGTGTGTTACACCTGTGATGACTACAACTGAAAGAGATTACAGGAAATAAATGCTGCTCTCTAGGTCACAAACTCCTTCGTGAATGTCATGCCAACAGCCTTCTTAGTTCCCATGCACCAGCAGTTTCCATACGGTTTTTTGGAATTAGCAAAAAATCAAATGTTTTTGGGGGATCAGTGAGGAACAATAAGGCATAGAGCATTCAGCAGTGGGACTTTAGTCTGTTTGAGTACTATCTGCTATTTTAAACTCATCTTTAAATATATCCTCTTCCCTCCTACAATTTAACTTTGACCTTGAAGAACATTTCTGTTTGCATGTCTCACAGTCTTACAGGAAATGTAACTGAACCTTGGGGAAACAGGCAGGGCCCAGCCAAAGCCCAAGAGCTGGTGCTGAGGAACAGATGGGCAGGCCCTACTCCTGAGAGTATCTCTCTCTAAGTGACCAGCTGTGGGAAGATAGGAGGTAAGATGGCTTCACTGCTCCCCCACTTTACTAAGGTAAAATCATTGCCTAAATCCACCATCTTCTTTCAGCTGTTTACACAGCAGGCAACTTAGGATGATGTGAGCCTGATGAGTCGCCTGCTTTGGAGTCAAGAAAGGAGGTTTTTCTCATTAGACATAAACTTGTTGATTTCCACGCATTCCCGGAATGGTAGCATCTGGAGGCAGAGTTAAACACACAGTTGTCAGAATTAATGTCAGCAACTGGGAAAAATGCTCTGATTTGTTACCACTTTTCAACTGAGGTCATAGAAGGAAAGTAGTTGAGCAAGTCCAACTTTACAGAGCTATAAAAGAACATGGAGTGGTGGGAGAAAATCTGGTGTAAACTCTGTAGAGATGTCCTGGGAACGTCGGGACCAGGCAAGGTGGTTCTTGAAGGCATTGGGCAAGGATGTATTGCACGGAAAGGGAAGAGCGAGACCAAGAAAGTTGGGCTGGATGTTCCTGCTTTACCAGGACACACTGCCTGTAGCAGTGACATATACAAGTGGCAGCTGCAAATCCAAGCAGTTGCCATTGCCCCCTGCTAGTCTCTGGGGGCTGCAGAGCTTATCCGGGTTTATATCTGGAGGCAGCTTCAAAGGTGTGGCACTACACAACTGAAAAAGTACATGCAGCACAAAGCTGGGAGATCCAACACTGAATCCCTTCTCTTCTGTGGATATACAGAGCCATTTAAGTACGGAACACATGGATGCTGGGGGAGGCAGCTATCTGTGTCCAGAGCTAGGTTATCAAAGACACAGCCCACTGCCCAAACTGATCTTCCTACCAGGTTCCTTTAAACTGTGTATCCTGACCAAGGGCATTACAAACTATGAGGGGCAAGGTATCTCTGACAACTGAAAAATACTTCTTTTCTAGCACCGAAGTGCCCCCTGCAACTTCCAAATCTGATGTGTGATTCACAAATATTTTTAAGGATCTCCCAGCTTGTCCCACCCTTGACACTGGCCAAAGCAGCTCACAAGAATGAGGAAGATGAATAGTCTGGTCCTTTACTCATCAGCGTGCTGAAACAGAAATGCTGAATGTTACAACACACAGGATCTATACATAATTTATGTAACAACAGCAACAACCCTTACGAAGTTGTTCTAAAACTTGTAAATTCTAAGATTTTACCTATTTTTAAACTCTAAACCAAGTCAGATAAAAGTATCTTACCTTGTTGTCATGTATTCAGCCCTGTGACCTAGAAAGTTCAATAAAGAGGAAACAATTATTTGTAGGTTTTAGGTTGAAATTTTTGTATCTAAATTACACTTAGCAAATTATTTTTAGTCCTAACTTTCATGCTACCAGCAAAAGACATAAAACTATACAACAAACAGGGCAGTGCAGTTATCTACTATCTCTACAGTTTCACTTAAAATACAAACACAACCCACGTTATGGAACAACTTTTAAGAAGCCTGCCCACAGATAAAGAGTCACTTGATACTGTAAGTAATTTCAAGTAAAATTCCAAACAATGTCTATTGTTGGTGCTCATATGTTTCAGTGGCTAAATCAGTACAGAAATAGAGCTGTGCCAAGATTAGATTACATCTCTCCCTGCGCCTTGTGCCTAAACCTGTTCAGTGCTGAAAATACAGAGCTCTAGACATAAGTGGTTCTGGAAAGACTTCCTACTCTCTTTTCTCTGTGTATTGCAGGAAAAAAGTACAACACTATCACTGAGAAACACCACAGAGAACTGCAGGGAATTGCAAAGAAGCAAGTATCTTATTCCAGAAAGGCTCCTTTGCAGATCAACATACCAGTAAGTCAGGCATGCCTGACTCATCATAATGAAAAGCAAAATAATGAAACAGGACAAAGATCATGGTATGGTAGGTTCTAATGAGCCAAACATTGCCAAAGGGAAATTGGGCACTATTAATTTATTACAAATCTTTGAACGTGTCAGTAAAATACTGGATAAAGAAGAATCAGTTCAATTAATTTACTTAGGCTTTCAAGGGGTACTGATAACTTTCTTCACAGGAGGTGACTAAAGCAATTAAACAGCCATAGATAGAGTGGCAAAATATTCTCACTGATCAAAAACCAGCAAAGAAAAGGGAAATCCAGTGGACTTAAAATGGTCTTTTTTCATCGTGGCAGAAAATGTAACAGCATTGCCATTAGGACCATTTATGCAATCCATAAGACATTTATTAATGTCTTGAGAGATCACAGCAGCTAAAGAGGCAGAGCAATGTGCAGATGACTGAAACACTTTTGTATCAAATCCTGACAAAACTATGAAAACCTTCAAAGGGGTTAAGTGACATACAGTGCAAACAAAATTCACTATTAACAGGTTCAAGTAAGGTATTAGGGAAGAATTAAACACCTCTACCAGTGAACAGAACTATGGATATGAACTTTGAAAATCACTCTAGCTTCACTTGGGCTAGGTCTAAGTACACGTCTCAATTCGAAAGTGACACCAAAACAGCTTGTCAGATTCCAGGGCTAATGAGTAACAGTGATATGAAAAACACAGTATTATGTGCCAGCATTCAGATGCACGCTAAGCACTGCACAGTACTGAAGACCCTAGTCTGAAAATGTATTTTGCAGTACCAGAAGAGTGTGGATCCCCTGAAAGTGGCACAAAGAAGCAGCTCTGGGAAAAATCTGTGACGTTAAGGCATGTGAATCTTGTTGGCATCTATTTTAGATAGGGGAAAAAGAGAGATCAAAGAGTATGAAAAATAACCCATAACAGAAAAAGAGTAAGCCAGGGACTTCTCCCTACTCAGGTTACCAAGGGAAATTCACTGAGACTAAGAATCCCAATAACAAATGCTAGTAAAACAAGATGTTAGAAATGCTGTGCCTGGGGGATTTTAAACACATCTTTGATATTTAACAGTTTAGTGCAAAAGGTGTCTGGGCCTTAGGGGCAATTTCTTCTTGTTCTCTTTCCTGCACTTCTCTTTGCTTTAATTTCTTCTTTCAATAGAGGACCCTTTGGATCAGGATTAATATGAGCATCAGTGTGCTTCCTATGTTTAGTATCAATTTCATTTGAGTGTTTCTTATTTACTTTCCAAGTCTGTAGATGCAGATTCAGCACAGAGCACTTCATCTATCTTCCCTGTGCAGATCATGAATATGTATCTGCCGTGTCCATAAACAGCAAGACCGTAGTAGGCAGGTGATGAACCAGAATAGAAGCCAAATGCTGTTAACATTATGGACACCACATGGGAACCTGGATCGATCCAGCCTACATCCTTACACTGTATAGTTTTGAATAAAAGCAAGAAAGGGTGCCAAGGGAAAACTTGCAGTTGATACAATGCTCTCCTTCTCCCCCCATTCTCCCTAGCTTTATTTAACACAGCACACCGTGTTATTTGTCTACAGTCTTGCTGACATGAAAGTTTCCAGAAAAGGCAGTTTGAGGGGAGTAGGGGAGAAGTTCACTTCCCACAAATTCATTTCTGTATCAGCAGTAACATTCATAATTCCACTGTAGTTTGATCCTTTCAATCCTCCCCATTCAAGAAACTTTCAGAATCCAGGTCCTCCGTCCCAGGCATGGGCATTTTAATGCAGGACATGCCTCAGCTGAAGGGGGTACTTGAACTTTTTAACCTGTAAAAATGATGGCTTTCACTCCAAATATCAGCTTTGAATGTAAATGTGTATGTTTGGGGTACTATTTGTATGTGCCTCGCTATGGTGATGGGACAACAAATATGTGCAAAACCACTGTGGGCAACACAGATTAACTACGTGGGGGTTACAGCTGGTGTGTAGAAGGGAACTCTTCAAACAGAATAGTCCAAGCATGCCTCAGCATGGCAGAATGGCCCAGAGCCTAATGGCAATTTATCACTTAGGTCACCCTGCTGAGTTTTTCTTTAGGTTTCCTTTCAAACAATTCTTTCCTTACTTTTTTCCAACATGGTTTATGCAGCAGATTCTGTTGCCTTTTGTTTCCCTCCCTTTCACTTTATTTCTCCAAATACATTTTCAGTGAGCTTCCACAAGAAAAATGTCCTCTTTTTTTGACTAAAGTCAGCTGCGTACTGTTTTGTGCAAATAAACTGCTCACCGTTCACATTCAAAATAAAAATCTATTAAATGAAAAATTTCATGAGAAAGAAGATAACGTAGGTAGCTGTCTAAAAACAGCTACCATCTTCTATAGTTCAGTTTTGAAAGAGAATGCTGCTTATATCCTACCCCCAACCTCAGTCACTCCCTGGACAGGGGTTTTGTTCGGGTTATAGCCACTGAACTGCTAATAGCTGTTTAGGCAGCTCCATGGGATTTGTGCTTTTGGGCTTTTGTATTAAAACCAAGAAGAGAGGTGATTAACAACAGATACTTGGCAGTAAAAAGAAAGTAAGTTGACATATCTTTTAGAGACATTCTTTTAGCAAACAGATTTTCTTTCTTGAGTCTAAACTTTAAATCAGAGCCTCTAACCCTCTCAGAGGAGAGGATTTTTACTCTTTGTGGTGTGATCTCACTTCTTCTCAAGTCTGTTCCACTCTGTCTAGTCCTCAAGGTTTGTACTGCAATTCCCCTTTTCCCTTTGGTGCACGGGGAAGTGCCTGTTGGGAGGGCTGGCAAGAGATAGGCTGGAACTGTGCATAGTGTGTGATTCATTACTGCCTTAATTCAGCTTTACTTCATTAGATCTTCGCTTCTGCTGACTTGCTTTAAAGACGTACTTTGAAAAACTGTGGAGAGTGTTCAGGACAATGGATAATTCTCTGCTATTGTAATTTGTAATGCAATAATTTTATGTGCAATAATGATAATCAACAGGTAATAGAGCTATCCATGAAGTTTTCATTCCTTAAAGTTTACAATATGCAAATACTTTGTAAAAAATAACACTAGATTAAGTCTATAAAAAACCCGCTGCTGACATTAGTGAGGTCAGGATTTCACCTTTTACCTTTGAGTACTCCACTGAGTTCCTAGGCTGCAAGAAGGACATTAGTGTCCATGTGTTAGAAATGCTGCACTAGTGAGTCCATTGTACAAGATGCATCCTGGATAATTCTGTATGCTTTAAAAAGATCACTCTCTCTCAAGTCTTAAAAAAACCCTCAAGTCAACAGAAATTGTTAGGATGTAGAAACAGTACATTTGTCACAGCTCTTAAATCAAGCTGCACTGACTGTATCGCTCTCCTTTCAGACATGAGATTTTTCATTCAATAGTTCTGTCGCCAAATAGAGTCACTTGTCTAAACATCTGTGCAGTGGAAGTAAGTACGTGTTGAAGAAGTAAAATCAATTTATTGTGTGTACTCTTACCACTGCACCAAAACTGTGACTGGTAAAAATCAAATCTGGGCTTACTGGACAATTAAGCTTTAAGTTTTGTAATTCTTTTCCTGGGTATCTTTGGCATTTCAGTGGGTTCACTGTATAGTCTGGAAACGCTTTTCAGTTTATTGTGTGACATTTACCTTCTCCAAGTGTCCTCTGCAGCAAGTCATGTTTTGCTTGAAGTTTTGTGATGAGATTGCTACCTTCCAGATACTCTCTGAATTTCTGTAGAGATGTAGATGAATCTATTACTATGCATGACACATAAATTCCAGGAACTTCTGGATAATGTTTACTTCAGGTGTTTGGTCTGTATCACATGAATGAGGAAGCAACCAACATACCATGAAATAGAATTGCTCTGTTTCCTGCTGGTTTGCTCTTCTTTTTGCAATGCTAGGCTTACTCAGGTATGTCTCAGAGACTGTTGACTTCACAGACTCTGTTGAGCGACTGTGCTGGAAACACTCTGACACATCATAATCTTCAATGGTGACCATATCTTGTATTGTCTGCAGGGTAGCCTCTGTTGTTTTCTTAACCTAGTATTAAAAAGCACAATTTGCCAAATGCAACATAAATATATATAAGAACAGCTTAGAAGGGAAACTCATTACTCACAGTAATTCTCTGGCACACTCCCCCAAAAAAACTGGTGTGTAAATGTGAAAAGTTAGGTGTGCTATAACAGACATCTATGTAACAGGTTTCCTGTCTAGTTCTCTGCTTTACCATGGTCTAACACGCAAACACAGGTGTACGCTTGTGTTGGCTTTGTAGTGAATCAAGCATTTGTTTGAAATTAGAATTGAAACGTGACATGATTTGGTTATGGTCCCTAATCTGGGAGGCAACAGAGATGATACACTACTCTGGAGGGTCAGCTCTCCTAAATGTGGTCAACGTGTTATATTGAATATGTACATCCAGGGATCTGGATCTGGCCAGAACAACGTGATCTTCCAAGAAAACAATCTGTGACCCTGTACTGTGCAGTGCTATGATGAGGGGCACGGGGATGTTTAGACTGCAGAAGTGGACAGAGACGGCTCGAGAAAGAACAATTTACACCAGACTCCCAGCCCTTCCTGTGACCTATGGAGCACCACTGCTCATAGTGGAAACCCGGGCACGGATGCTGTGGATGAGGGATGCAGTTTCCACAGTGCAATAAAGTAAGTGGCAAGATTCACAAGGATGTGATTTACCCCCCAGTTCTGCGTCAGATGGAGTCTCTAGTAGGGTCAACCAAATCATGGACACTTCTACACACAACTCCAATGCAGGCAAACATCCCTTCCATGCCTGTCAAACATGATTTCTGCCCCTATGCCCTTCACTTCACTGAAAGAATTAATCTTTCTTCTTTGTTACCTTGAGAGACTTTCTGAATGCAAGTGGTTGTTTCTTTTTTTAAGACGACTGCACATGTCTCACGGATATTAATACTTTGTTCTAGACATTCAACGTACAAACTACAATGAGAAAAACTGGCATCTGGAAACTTATCAGTAAAGTACATGAAGAAATTAAATTATTTCTATGTTTTCTTTTAAAAACAGATTCTCGTTTAAACTGAAGGACTTTAATATTGTCTTAACTGTGTCAAAAGTGAATTTTATATCCACTGCCAGAGCAGGGGAAAGAGAACAGCATAGTTTATTCCGTATTTTACAAAAATATGCATTTTATTTTGCTAGGTGAGCTGTTCCCATCACAGGCATTCATTAGTCATGTTTATGAATAGCTGTAGCTGAGAGCATAAGAGATCTTGAGTCAGCTACCACAAAAGACAGTTCAAACTCCTTTGTCCTACAGAAGTAGCAAGTTGAGGACTGGACAGAGGGTGGTCACAGAAGACAGTAACTGTTCTCAGTGGCCTTCTGTCACAAGAATTTAAAAATATGTGCTCTAACAGGTTTACACTGAAGCATCTGCAAAACGCGGAACTCAGTAATGTGAATGTATGGACAGGTGAAAGACAAAGTTTCCAAACCTCTGTAAAGCAGGTGAGGATGTATCTTAGCATATTTGCCAGTATTTCATTTCTAAAATTAAAACCACTTATACAGATTGGAGCCACTTCAAGGTCATTTACATGCTTTTGGCAAAGTAGAAAACACTGCACCTTTCTGAAAATGATGTTCAACGCTTAGGCCTTGCAGACATAGGTCTTACCTCCTCATTTTCAATTTTGAGTGTAGCCAATCGTGACTGTAGTTGTTGATATCTAAGCATAAGGTCTGCTTGCACAGGTTGCTGGGCAGTGACCTGGCAAACCTAACAAAGAATCAAAAAGAGCTGTAAGATGCAAGTAATTTAAAAAAACAGACCACAGTCTTTGGTTGTTCTTCTTAAAACTAGGTGAATTCCTACCAAAGCTATTAAAACTTAATAAAGCAGACAATAAAATGTGCCCATCTAAATTTAAAGTATTTATATGTTACAAGGTGTGGAAGTACGTACTACATCTTATGAATAAAGAGCACAACCTTTTTCTATGTCTGCTTTTTGTTGCTTTTGTATCACAAAGAAATGCAAACCCCAGAGTAACCTTCAGAAAAAAATATGTACATGGGTGATTTCGAATTCTGCTTTGCTACTGGGCTATGGTGTAGCAGAACAGGGCACAGCTGTACCAGTATGCCTGAAATCTCCAGATGATCAAATGGGGGAAGAAGAAGGGGAAAAGGCTGCCTTGCAGCATGAATTATTTGGAGTGGCTCTGCAGCTGCTCTCAAATAGCGCCCACAAACTCTGTTATGAGTGATGCAGGTAGTAAAGACATAAGGTCACTGCTTACACTGGTGCTGGGCTGAGCACAGACTGGCCAGCAAATTTACAGCAATGTCATTATGAGTGATACAGAACATAATGACACGTAACAGTTTTTACATGAGAACTTTGAAGAAACAGACAGTGCTGCAAGTTTTGCAGAATGTTATTGCTGATCCACTGACTTTTGGGAAGCTTTTACCAAACTCTTTGTAAAAGGGAATAAATTCCGTATCCTGGTATACAGAAACAGTCACTATGGGGATACTTGTCAGTGTACAGACCTCATCACCCATATGAGATTGGAACTCAAATTTCATTGGTGGACAAAAAGCAGTGGGGTACATTTCCATGAATCTCTGCTTGTCACTGCGTGGCTCCAAGCTGTCAACTGCATTTTCAATGATGTCTAATCCCTCATGCCTGGAAGTTTCAAGGTTATACTCTGCAGACAGGTATGTTCTTAGGGCTCTGTTCAGACTAGCGTGGTATCCAAGATCACAACACTAAAAAAACAATAAACAGAAAAGACAACAAATTTAAAAGGAGGAACACCATTCCAATATCCCAATCCTGAAACTGTCACTAAAATTTTCTGTCCTGAAATTTTTCTATCTTTGAAGTATTTAAAAAAATATCTTCTAAATTAAAATACACTACTGGGGTCAAGACAGTAAGTATTTGGTATCCTCATTCTGTTGCAAAGATTAATGGACAGTTTTAGAAAAGAGATCAAGTGTACATGTGTGACAGTTCGCTTATCAGAGAGAAGAGCAGGCACTGTATTTATATAAAAAAAGTCTAGGACTACACACACAAGTGGCTTTTCAGTATCAATAGCAAGTGTAAGCCTTAAATCACCTATTTAAACCCACCCTGACATAACTATCATCTAAGTTAATGACAGCACCAAAGTGAACTTGAAACAATTCCTGCTTACCATGCCTGTGCCCAAACAAAAACATCCACAAGCACCTTGAGCTTTTTGATGCAACAGGAATGGTTTAACATCTTTTCCCCGATTGTGAAAATGTATTTAATGTAAACACCTTATTTCCCATGCTCATACAGAGCCAGCAATGTACATCATGTTACTAAATGCAGAGAGTCATAATTTATGTCCTTTTTTTTTCAATGAAATGGAATGTAATCGAAACCTATTTGGTAAAACATAAAGTTGTGTTTGTTCCTGTATTTTAAACATCCTCAGTTCGCATTATTAATGTTTGGTTAATATTTTAAAGAACAGATGAATATATTTTTAAAATGTCACAGCAGTAGCATATCAACTGATTGTTTCCCTACATCGTACAGCAAATACCCTCAGTTTCTGCTCAGTGAGCCTCCAGGTAAGGGGAGATGTCACCTCAATAGTGGCACATCAGTTTGCTAACAGTTGCATACAAAGCAGCGCTCTTTATTCAAACGGGTGAGATTTGCCCCCATCAGAGGCCACTGCCTGGCCAGAGCAGTCGGAGCACTCTGCTTTAGAGCATCCCTCAGTCCCCTGCCACTCTGCCTGGGTGCCCACCCACAGCCTGAAGCCATCCATCCCTGCAGGACTCACAAGGGAACTATGGAGTTGGGTGAAGAAGCAACTTGAATTCAGCCCACTGTACCCTATATGCATATATACAACTTTTATGTGAGTACTTCCCTCACAGGTATTACAAACACCACAGGACTGACAGGATCACATTACTCTCCCTTTCCTCTCACTTACTTGAAAAAAGAGAGAAATAGACAGAGAGGGAGACAGACATTGAGTTGTACACACTATATGGGAAAAGAGCTTTCAACCTATTTACCGTACCAAAACCTGTGTATAGAAAGGAATGAAACACTTCACTTATGAACAGAAGGGAATGAAAGACTTCACACCTTAACTTAGGTATGGTAATGACTACTGATGAAGCTGCTCTCTGAAATCTAACAGAGAGCTGTTTTATTCACAATAAAGCTTCCAGAAAGACTAAGTTTTCACTCCTAGCAAGTACTCCTGGTAGTGACTGCAGATGGGACGGTGGCTCTCCAAAAAAACAGATGATGAACCATTCAAAGAAAATGAAAAAGATGTCATGTTCAATCAAACACACAGATGTTAACCTCTCTTTTGCATTTATAAAATGGAAATTCGTGTTACACTTACTAAAACAGCCACTCAACTTTTATATTAAAGCGCATCCATATTTCAAAGAACACCAGCCTCAAAAATATTGTTTCTAAAAGGAAAAGTCTCTCAGTGTTTTTCTCTTGTTCTTTGTCAAATCAGATCTCATATTTAATTCACTATCTTGGATGAAAAAGACATACTAAAAGTGCTGATAAGAAAGTGAATTGGGACAGCTGTTTTATTTCATGTGCATTAGTTTCAGAGAGACCTCATGGAAGATTAAACTGAAAAGGAATTAGAAATAGAGGGCAATGCCAGGTTTAGCATTGCCAACTACACATGTGTTATAAAACTACAGCCTGAATTTTGGCTCTAGTGGATTAATCTGAGTATTACTAGAAAGCTTATTGATTTACAATTAGAGCTGTGTGGGTTTCTGATGCAGCTTTTTTGCAAGATGGAATATAAAATTGCAGCCTTTATGCTGCGACATAACTTCATTCTTTAACCCTTAATCTACGCAGTCACTATCACCATGATCATCTATGGCAAGTGGTGACAGCTTAACAAGGCAACAAATACAGCCTCTCAGACAAGAAGAGGATTTTTCAAATGAAGCAGAATATCCTGCCAGGCTAAGGCATTTTCTTGTAATGCCAATGCCAGCAGAGAAAACAAAAATTAAATGCAGATCCTGAACTAATGCCTTATCACATGTATCTCTTTGAATGGAATTAAAAACATCTGAATTTGTAATTTTGCTTCAATTACTTATGTAAAAATAGAATTTGTATGAAGGAAGTTATTTTTTAAAAGCAAAACTAAACACACAGACATCACAACTCTTACTTCTGCCAGACCATAGCCCACTTTCCCCAAAATCTGGAGACACAGATCGTAACTGGGAAACAGCTGTCATAGTATCAACTCCTGGCTACCCAGAAAGAAATGCACTGTTTTAATCTGCTGGAAAGATGGTTCAGAAAAGAGAGTTGTCTATAATGGGGACAGCACTTTCGGTGTTTTTTCATTACTGAGGCCAGAAGTTTAAGGTATTGCCACTAAACTGCCACCCTGACCATATTGTCTCTGACCATGCTTGGAAAAATTCATCATCAACCTTTCTGGTGTTGCAAAAAAGTACACATGCGTGCAGATACACAGGCACACACGCACACATATTTACATGATTTTCAGGAGAAATCTGCAGATCTGTGGAAATACTTGTACAGTTCAATTGAGCAACCACACTTAGTCAAAATAAATATGAGTCTTAGAGGTTCACTAGTCAGCACACCGAGGGTACAGCCTGGCTGGTTATCTACCTATGGATCTGCTATCTATCTATGGGCTAGAGAGATGAGATGTCACTTACTGCAGTAAGACATCAAGATGAAAAATAAGAGAATGAAGTCACAGACTATGAGTTTGTTTGCATTTTGGGATTCATAAAGACTTTCGATTGGCCAAAGTGGAGGGAGATGAGGGGCGCATTTGGTATATGTGTGAAAAATTAATTTTGTAATTTGCATTTTATTCTTATTTGGAACTAAATCTGAAGCAGTCTCAAGAGCATTTACTGCCTTTATTGTACCCCAGAGTATATTTAGGCTTGAACAAAACAAACTGCAGTGCTTAGCACAAACTTCAACCAAACCAAGCTGCTCTTAATTCATTTAATTTTGTTTCAGGAATAGTATTAAAATTCCAATGTCAATGGAGAGAGGAATTCATAAAAAAAGCCTTAACCTCTGAATAAGTCACTTTCTAAGTATTCTGTTACACAGACATCCATATTCAAATCAAAGGGATCTGGCTGTACATATCATATTTATGAGGACTTATGTAATAAAGATCGTGAGCTGCACACACTTTATCCTAGTTTTAAATTTGGTTTTATGAATGATTAATAAAGAACCATTACAGAATAAATTAAGTTCACAATAGCTAAATGTTCCTTAACTTCTAAATGAACCAAAGCATGCAAACTGCAATTAGACATTCAGAAACCCCACTTTAAGAAAGACCAACACATTAATATTTTACTTATTTCAGCAGCAGAACTACAGTAAAGTTGTTTTGATTACTATTTCCTAGTATTTACCTTCAGATCATATAAAGTGAGTGAGACGGTAAGTTTTCAGATGGTAAGTCTGAAAAAAGGTCCTTACCTTCCTCTTATACTCACATAAATTTAATTAACGTAAATGAGTAGAAGTATGTGCCATATGGACAGACGCTGGCACTAAAAGCCAGATTAGCAGCAGTGTGTAGTCTGTCATTCCTCTGAAACTCAAAATCTTAAAAAAAAATTCTACATACTAGGTAAAGCTTATTTAATTCAGCTCATTTTTACTGTTTTTTACAGATACAAATAAAGAAAATAAGTAATTCTGTCCTCCACTTGAACTAGATCCCACTCTAGTCAGCAAAGAAGAAATATTTAACAGAGAATTCAAATTCCTCTAGTACAGTATGAAGAAGACAGAAATACACTGTGCATATCAAATCCTGTTTATCTCTCTTCTTTGCAAATGTTCGTCTCATCCCTCAGCTCACTAAATGCATTAAATTATCCAGCTAAGACTCCAGCAATATTTTTATATTGCTTTTATCACAAGAGCTCAAAATGAGCAACACATCATAATTTTAAGTCAGAAGCCCTGAGCTCTGTTAATGAAATGATGGAGTTGAACAGTTCAGACTGCGTTCAGATGGGAACTGTAACTTAGGATTTTCCATATAAGCCTCATATATGGAAAATGCAGTGAAATCCAAATGAAAAATAGTTGGGTTTTTTTTGGTAAAAACAAGTAGTTCCACTAGCCTCCCCAACCTTGTTAGAAAAAAATTTATTGAACAGTTTACTACATTATTTCATGTATTTATCCCATTTTTATCAGACATATCCTTCACTAACATAGGAAAACATTCCATTTCATTTATGGGCAACACCAACAGCTTGGGGAGATCTAAATTCCTTTCATGTTAGCTGGAAGTTGGACACAGAGGAGAGGTAATCCCCTTCTGTACAGACAATGAGAGAGAGTTCAGGGAAGCACAGGAAGTCAGGCAGGAAAACGGGGACAAAATAGAGAGGGCAAAGAACGAAATCGCCACCACTGCTCTGAAAACTCCAAACTGTATCACAACATTAACAGATTTACAAAATGAGGTAGTCTGGACTGTTGCAACATATGGCCACTGGGAAGTATGTCTCACATTCCAATGATATAACTCCAAAACCTTGCCAAGACTCTTGCATTTACAAAAAGAGTCTCCTTTGTCAAGTGGCAAACACCCTGTCTAAATACCAATGCTTTCACAGCATATTCTGATTAAATACAAAAGTCTGAAAGACACTTCATTTAAACAAGCTCACAACTGGATTACATTTGCTCTGAAGCAAATTCTGGTTGCACATGTTTACAGCCTACTCTTACAAAACAGTGATGCAAAGGGCAGCTAGACTTTCCATTTAAATTCCTTAGGGAAGAGTACTTCCTCAAGCCATTTTGCCAGAAGAATGTTACTGTGTACATTGGTCCATGGCTTTCAAAAAGACAGACAGAGCAGATACAATTTTTCTGCATTAGTAAATATTGTAGAACGTATATTTTTGTTAAAGACTAGCAGTTAGGAAGCTCTAGTCTTCATGGTTGTGTAAATACCTTTACATACACTAACTCCAATGAGTGTTGTCTCTGTGTGTGTATGGACAGAAAGCTTCACTTTTCCTCCCCTCACAACTCTTTACAAAGCTCCAGGCTTGTGGTTCCTCCCCTCAGTTTTCACTGCTACAGAAACCTCTGTGGACATCACTGAAGTGGGTAAGAATCAGATGCATTTTCCAACCTGATCAAGTTCTGACCAAGAAGAAACACACACTGGAGACATTCTCTGAGAAATGTGAACTCCAAAAGGGAAGGCAGGAGAAGTGACAAAAGGAGCATCTTTCCAGCTTCTGAAGGGGTGAGGGTGCTGGGAACAAAAAGGAAGGGACCTTTCTTTCCTTCCAGCATCTGAGAAGAACTCACGAAGTTCACACATATGAGACATGCCCTAACTAGAGACCAAAAATCTGTCATCCTTTAAGCAGTAGCAGGAAAATAATCTGTTAGGTAGGGTCAACTTCTCACTTGGGGGGTACCCCAGCAGGTACACTGCTTGTCCTTAGTTTTCTGCCCTAATCATCCACCTACGGGTCCTGGTAAATGCTTTCATTGCCTGGGCAGCCTAGATGGGTGGAGCAGGTTGTGCAAGTGGATGGATGCAGATTAGACAAGGACAGGCCACAGGCAGAAAAAAGCAGAAGAAATCAGGAAAAAACATGCAATAGCAACTAGGAAAGGAGTAAAAGAGATGTGGAGATGGAGACAGAAAAATATACTGAAAACACAAAAAAGATTCATTGCCATCTTTTATAGGAAAGCAAGGAAGAAATGAAGCAAAACCATTTGAAAGGGAAAAGTTATAACAAAATCAGGCAAGATTTTATAAATTACAGAAAAACTAGAAATGACAAAGAAAACTGTCTATCAGTATTTAAATGACACACAATAAAACACATACATGCAGCTATTTTAGTCCATTAATCTCAAGAAGGCATTTTTCCCTTTCTCTGTGAAGCTTTGCTTCTCCAGTCAGTAGAAATGAGAAACCACTTGTCAAGTTCTGTATTAAATTATTCTGTATTAGAAACCAGAGCTGTATATGAATGTTATTTACTATTGTAAGTAACATATGCTACTTTAGCAGTAGCAAGCACATTCAAATATCTAGGATTTCAAATGGGCCACAGAGGCATACCCACTAAGCTATTTAACCCTACACTGCTAGTGAATGAATGTTCTGGGGCTTGTGTTTGCTGTCTCTGTATTTTCTCTATCACATATAAAGTCAGCTTACAAAGAGGGTGGGATGTGTTAGAGAGCAGGATGCTCCCTCTGCATCGTGTAAAAATGTCAGTCATCCAGGTTATGGAGACTAAATGCTGGCACAAGTTAACATTAGTGTATAACCTCGTTCTTCTAGGATGCTCTCATACAAACAGCTTACTGAAAACAAGTAACAAGTGTGTTGACAGTATAGAGTACAGGATTGATTGTGTCTGTTCTTCAAACTACATGAAGTAGGAGTAAGAAGCCACTGTATATATGATTCAGTGACTAAATGGATGAAACCAAAGAATTTTGAAAACATGGAAGAAATTCCTTCTTTAGAATTAAATACCACTAGATGACCACTTAAGAAGTTCATCTTGTAAAAAATACTTATATCCCAAAAATCATACATAATGGAAATGTCATATTTTCTACTGACACATGAGGAGCAAACATAATGTTCTCACTTTAAAGGAATGGGTTCAGCTTCTTATTGGCACTTCACTTTGTGAAATACAAAGTTAAAGGGAAAAACTTCTGATTATATCATACAATATTATAAATAGTAAGTAGGCAATCCATATGACTAATGTATTCCCTTTAAAACTGAGAAAAAGTATTATACTTGAACAGAATAAATATAAAAACAAATGTGCCAATACTTACATCGATTAAATCCGAAAGGTCATGAATATAATACTTGAAAACAGAAGCATTAGCTGCTTCGAGGGTGAGCAGGTATTCATTACGGGCCTTAATAGATTTCAGCTTGTTTTCAGAATATTTTGCTTGACGCTAGGAAAGACATTGCATATTAATGTGTTTTAATTACTTCATTTTTGGTATGCAGCAAAAACGGTAACAATTCAAGCACACATTCCTAGTAACAAGAAAGAATCATAATTTCCAGTCTGTTATACATACAACAAATATAATACAAGTGAAAACTTAGTATTTTGTTTCAAGTGTGACAAACTATACAGTAAGAATTACATTAGGAATAAAGTACTCCCCTCTCTGAACTGCAATTAAGTCAAGTTGTCTATAAAGCACTGCTAGTTTATTATGTGTACCTTGCTTAATTTTATTTTCCAGCTGGATTTCTCTGTCTAATATCATGCCTAAGAATGTCAGAAATGCACTGAATTTATTTCAAATGAAGCTAAATAAAAGGAATATTTACTTTTTCCTTCATTTTTTCAATCTTTTTCACAGAGCTCCGTCTCTGGTGCCTTTCTTCTAGTCGAATATGAAAAACAGGGTCTCCTGACCTCCCAATCTGTTTTTCTTCTTGCTTCTCTGCCTCCTTCAGTTTGCTTTCTGCACTGATGCTCTCTGCATGATACATGTGGTATGTTTTCATGACCTGCAAAAGACAATAGTCAAAGGAGAGTTGGAGAAAATGAAAATATAAAGGTATCTACAGAAAAACCAGACGGTCTTTGAGCAAAATGTTGTCTTATAAACATGGATCTTGGGTAAGTTTCTTTGTCAATGGAGATTGAGGACTTTTGGTTGCATTTTTCTATTCTGATTTATTTAACAGTGTTCCAAATAGGGATTTTTTCTTTCATTTCTCTGATAGGAAAGAGCAAAAATCATTTGTATTAAATTTCAGGATTCTTGTCTTCAAGTGAAAATCTAAAATAATGAACAACAAAACTAAATCTGTATCAGTACCAAATCTATCTGATACGTAATTTTCTTCTGGACTAAGTAACAGCTTGGCTGTGGACGTTAAATGTTTGAAAGCAGAAGGATCCCTTCAGCACTGAGGAAAGGGGAAGGAAGGAGAGGCAATGGGAAGCTTTGGCCTGGGAACAAATCTCCAGCTAGCTGGATGGCTGTCCACAGCCTGGAAAGAAGTGTCTGCCAACTGCACAGCCAGCAGACTGAGCCTGATGTAAAACCAGATGAGAGCTGAAGAAGGAGCTGCCTGATAGATAAGTTGTGAAAATGTTTTCCCCATAGACCCAAAGTTATCTTTCCTCTACACACGTGCTACGTCTGCAGATGAGAGAGCTTGGGTTGCCAGTATGCAAATACATGTTTGCACAGACCACAAAGAGGGAAAGGGACTGGTTTAGCCCAGTCCTCCCTTCTTCAAGCAAGAAAAACCTCTGCCTGAATGCAGTGTAGTGGACAGCAATCAATCACAACTCCCCCCTCCCACCTCTGCTGGGGAGGGCTGTCTCTGCCCACTTCCAGCAAAGAAAGCGTCTTTCTGCCTTCCCCAGTCTTGTTGTTGTTGTTGTTGTTTGTTTCTTTGCCTTGTTGTCTTAAGTTTAGAGCACTGAACAAAGCAGGAAGGCATCCTCAGGCAGCCAGAGGCCTCCACTCTTCTTCTAAAGGGTGCCAGAGGTCTCGCCTGCAGATATTATATTTGGGTGGAGGCCATGCAAACCATTCACATCTCCAAAGGACACAGGCAGGGAGGAATCAAACCAGCTGCTTGTGTGAGACCCATGGAGGAGCCAGACTGTTTTGGGAAGCTGCCTTGAAACATTTCCTTGGGAGAGTGTACTTTTTGTTACTCAGTAGTTAGGCTAGCCTAAGAGTGGCAAAACAGGGAAGACTACAGCTAAATACTGCAAATTCACTGCAGCATGTCTTAGCATGGATCGACACAAACCAACTGCATGCCATGCCAGTGGGTGGCTGAATTGATGTGTATTTCAAGTCCTGTGCAACAGAAAGACAGACACTTTCAGAGAGCTGCAATTTTGCATAAGCATGTATGTTATACACCATAACTGAGTACGCCACTACTTAAGACTGATGCCACCGATATTAAAAATGAAACAGGCAACTCTTCACCAACTTCCTGTAGTAAGGTAAAACAGTTGGAGACAAGCAGTAAAAAGTGGCCCTGTTTTTATTTGAAGAAATATATGTTTACAGCTCTGTGGTGAAAAAAACCACACTGCCTGGAGCAAGACACAGTGTTATTGCTGCTGCTCCTTTATAGCACACTGTGCTCCAAGGGCCGAGCTGAGTGCAGAGCTCCCTGCCCAAACAGTGCCTACACCCGCTGGGAACAGCCGCTGCCCCACCAGCTCACATCTGCACAGATGAGGCAGAAAAAAACCCCCAGAGATGGATGAAGGTGGGTTAGAAAGAGAAGGCAAACCCACAGAGCTGAGGCTGCAAGGTTCCCAGCTTAATCAAATAGCATGTTCAGTCTCCTATATCCTGCACTGTTCCAAAGGCACTCCTAAAGTTGTTGATACTCAGCACCCAGGGAGCTTAACTCATACAGCCACAACTCATACAGCCACATGGAAACAAAAGAATACTGCAAAGAGAAGAAATGGACTTTTAAAAGAAATGGTTTATATAATAAAACAGAGAAGCACAGAAAGTGATATGGCTCTTATTAAAAATGACAGGGAAAGGAAATTAAAAGCAAGGTTGTGCCCTTTTCTTTTGGCCTTTCTATCCAACTCTTTTAAGTGTTTCTTTACATAAGGCTAGAGGTGTTTGCTTTTATTTTTTATCTTTTTTTCTGTGTCACCTCTAGAGACTTTTTAGTTGGTGGGACAAAGCTAACTCATGTGTCTTACCACCTAGAAAAGTCATTTTCTTCTGTACTCTGCTTGCAGAGGGAACTATGGGCCCTGATGGAATTAATCCAGGAATTCTCCAAGAGCTGGCTGATGTCATCACAAAACCTCTCAATTTCTGAGCAGTCTTGGGAATCAGTGAAGTCCAGGATGACTGGAAGCTGGCAAACATTGCCCCAGTTTTCAAGAAGGGGAAGATGGAGGGCCCTGGAAACTACAGACCTGTCCATCTCACTTCAGTGCCTGGTAAAGCTACGAAGATTATTCTGGGAGGTACTGAATAACAACTGAAAGACAACGCAGTCACTGGTTACAGCCAGCATGGCTTCATGAGAGGAAAGTCCTGTTGACCAAGGGAAGCCAGTTGATGTAATCTTCTTGGATTTCAGTAGATCTTTCAATACTGTCTCTCACACTATCCTTTCTGGATAACACGTTGAGCACACAGCTGGATAAACACATCATGTGATGGATGAGCAACTGCCTCATTGGCTGGGCACAGTTACAATGAATGGGGTGACATCAGACTGGTGACCTTCACCAGTGGGGTTCCATGGGCTCCATCCTTGGTCCTGTGCTCTTCAACGTCTTCATTAATGACTTGGACTCAGGACTGGAAGGGATGCTAAGGAAGTTGACAAGTGATACAAAACTGGGAGGAGCTGCTGACTCCCACCAAGGCAGGGAGGCCCTGCAGAGAGACCTTGACAAATTAAGAGAACTAGGCAATCACCAACCTCATGAAGTCCAACAAAGGAAAGGTGCTGGACTCTGCACCTGGGATGGGGCAACCCTGGATGTACAGACAGACTGGGGAATGAGATGCTGGAGACCAGTGCCATGGAAAGGGACCAGGGAGTCCTGGTCAAGGGAAAGTTGAACATGAATCGGCAGTGCCCTGGCAGCCAGGAGGTCTAACAGTGTCCTGGGGTGCATCAGGCACAGCATTTCCAGCCGGGAAAGAGAGAGGACAGCCTCAACTTGAGTACTGTGTGTAGTTTCGGGAGCCACAATACAAGAAGGATATAAAGCTATTGGAGAGTGCCCAAAGGTGGGCAACAAAGATGGTGAAGGGACTTGAGGGGAAGCCATATGAGGACCAGCCAAGGTCACTTGCTCTGTTCAGCCTGGAGGAGACTGAGGGGAGACCTCATTGCAGTCTGCAACTGCTTTGTGAGGGACAGGGGAGGGGCAGACACTGATCTCTTCTCTGTGGTGAACAGTGACAGGACCCAGAGAAATGGCCTGAAGTTGTCAGGGGAAGTTTAAGTTGGATTTTAAAAAAAGGTTCTTCACCCGATGGTGGTGGGGCACTGGAACAGACTCCCGAGGGAAGTGGTCACAGCATCAAGCGTAAGTTCAAGAAGCATTTGGACAACACTCTCAGGCACACGATGTCACTCTTGGGGATGGTGCTGTGCAGGGCCAGGAGCTGGACTCAATGAGCCTTGTGGGTCCATTCCAGCTCAGCATATTCTGTGACAAATAATATCTCAGAGTTTTCTAACTGCATCTCAAAGCTCTTAAGAGGTGAAACAAGGATTCGTTCTGCTTGCCAAAAGCAGTAAGCACGGAAGTTTTTTAAACTATTTTTCTGAATGCCTAGCAGACTAGGCATAAATGTCCTTCTGCAGTGGCTGACACTTCAGCTTGCCTCCTTCTTGGAAGAAGCACTTCTTGAAGGAGTAGAAGTGTATCACTACCTGTTCTCACCAATGTCTCCACACCGACTCCACTAGCTTCACATCACTGAGGAGTATTTCTTCCTCCCACTGCTTGCTTATACATGCTACCAAATCCAGAGTGTCTCACTCTACACTGACTGAAAGGCAAGTTTTGTGGGAGAACTACATGGAACTCATAGTCTTCGTGGGGAACTAAGATGCCTAGTTGAAATCCATGTTCTCAATAAACTCTGCACAAGTTCTTGACACAAATGGTTTCCTAAATAACTAAATTTTAAAAAAGAAGCCCTCCCTCTGTATTCACAGGACTGGACATCAGTCAGTCAGTCCTACCCACGCCTCATTGGCTTAGGAATCAATACAGACTCTGTACAGAGCTGTGACCAGCCTATGCATGTGACTCCTGTCCAGTCTGCTATGTTGATAGCACTGCTTAACTCATGCACTAGTAACATCATTATTTTGCAAGCCTCTGAGGAAAACTTTTTCATGATTTTTCAGCCTTTTTCATCATGTGTCAATGCTTTCTTAAGAGCTGATATTGCAGCAGCTGAACTTAATTTGAAAAGAGTTAGAGAGACACGTATGGAAAAATAAATGGGAACAAGCTAGGGAGCAGGCTTCCAAGTATTTCAGCGCACACTTCCTCAACAAATTAGCTTAGAATTTGCATGGTAAATTGCATATATGATTCTTTCCCTCAGCATTATGCCATCTTTTTGCCTTGGAGTTTTTAAGACTGTTAGATATTGTTAAACACAGTAACAGGCTTTCCTAAATCCTACAAATAGACTTACTGCATGAAAAGTTCTGAGCGTCGTAGGCCTCTGATCTGTGAACATGCAACAGATTCATAGATCTGTTATTCAAACTATGAATAATTTCATGAAACAAGCAATAATGCTTCTCAAATGTCCACCAAACTGTTGAACTGACAGACCATCCTGTGAGAGTATCCATCACTGAACTGACTTTAATTAGTCTCCAAAGTGCTTATTGATCAGCCATCAAGTATGCACTGAAAAAAGAGAGCATGCTGAACTGTCATCATGACATTTACTGCATTTCTCCACTGTACTGAACCAGCATTGTTAAATGCATATTAGTACCTTCCTAAAATTAAATATTGAGTTTATCTCCTATTAATTTAGCAGGTTTATTCTGCTGATCCAGTGATGTAAAATATAGATTTCTGTCAGATGACTGTGTCAGACTACAAGCAGATGAAAAAGATTATGCTACCCTAACTATGTACTCTCACATTCCTAGGTGACAGACTGTTCACTTAGTAGTATAAACATCACAATTTTTGTGCCAAAGTTTCATCATCATTCATAAGAGCTCAGCATATAGGCATAAGGCAGAAGATAGTATTTATCACAGGGAAGGGCACATTTGAGTACATCCTGAGATAATTATTTTATTTAAACCCACAGTTGTTATCTAGGCAAATCCATCAACAAGACAGTAATTAGTGCTGTACTTCTGTGGGCTATAAGAAGAGAATATTCCCATAGCAAGGGACTGGCTTTCCTTTTCTACATGCATACTTCTTTTCTAGAAAACTTCTCAGGCCAAGGCAAGACTGAAAGCTACAGAGTTAAAATATATTGGAATTACTGTGTTAACATGTACTTTATTTTTATAATAAAAGTGCATAATTAAGAGCTTTTTCATAGTGTTTCTCAGGAAATAGGAACTTCCTGGTACAGTAGCTCATCCCTGGTGCAATTACCATGTTTGAATTGTTTTAGAATTGTTGCTGCTAAGCTGTGAGTTCTTATCGGAAGGTGGAGTCATAAGGGTTTCTTTAAATTGTGTTAGTTAGTGCTCTGCACAAGAAATAAGTAAAATCTTATGCCAGTTTTACCACACCAATGGCCTCTAGCAGTAAAGCAGGCTCAGTATGAGCTGTTGTCAGCAACCTGTTCACTCACTTCCAAGCTGAACTCCGATGTGGTTTTAGGAATTGACACTTGTATATTCTTATCAATACAGGATTACTGATTTCACCTTCTCAGATCTCTGATGTGCTACAGTAAATGGAACTTTTTAAAGAGAATTCAGATTCTGTGTTAGTTCAGCAAAGAAAAAAAGAAAATCTGGCAGCTACCACTTTGAGAAATTAAACAGCCAAGATTTTTAAAGTGTAAGATAAATCAATGAATGCAAGTGGCACAGCAACCATGTCTTTTTTAACATCCAAGTTGCTTTGGACTGTCCCTACTTTTTCATTTTTCTGAGAGCTTTACATTTGCATTGCTTGTGAAATGTGTGATGCCAATAGGATTAATTTGAAAAGCCAAGTGGGAGACATGAAGATATACTTTTATGATGTGCATGACTTTTCTCCACCATTTGCCCTCAGTCTTATTACTGGAACAGCTCCGTATTTTTAACACACTTGTGACCTCCCTGACTTCTTTAGAGGACATTTATGAGTATGTCCTGACCCCTAAATAAGTCCAGTGGAGACCTCTCTCCAATACAAGAAAGGAGTCTGCCTACCTTCTGTTCCCTATCATTCCCCATCACACAGGTACTATTGTTATATACAATATATACAGTACTTGATCTGACAAGGCAAGGTATTTTAGCTTCCCAGAGAAACAGAAGAAGAGTTTGACTGGGGAGTTTTCTCTGTTGCAAAGATGATTTATTGCAAAGTCAATAATCCGCTGTCTCTTTAAATCAACATGTAAGAAGATTTCTAAATCAGTCAGTTCACAAAAAACAACAACCCAAACATCATACAGATTTCCATTTCACCAACTCTGCTTCCTGCAAATGCCAGGAAAAACTCCTGTCTGTGACCCCACACAACTAACTTAGCTCCCTTTTCCCCATCCCCCCTCACTCAAAAGATACACCTCAATGTAGTTTCTATAGCTTATATTCTTATGTAAAACACGGGACTGACTACTAGCCTTCACTGGCTGAAAGTGTAGTAAAGAGAGGAGTGCAGCTGCTGGGATGCTGCAGACCTGAAAATACCAACTGGCTGGCACAGCCATGGAGAAACCAGGCATAATTATAAGTACTTGCCAGTCATAATTTACTGAGCTTGCAAAGATACAGAATGAAGCTTAGCTATTCAATAGTTTTTAGCATGATGTTTTCAGTCATAATTTTAAAATCGGTGCACAGAATTGAAAACACAGTTTTAAAATGCATTTTTATTAGTCATAAGTCATGTAGAAAACATATGGAATGTAACATTTAAAAATCTTTACATAAAAGAGATGGAAAATTAAAAACTATGGTTTCCCTTACAAAATTCTGATTATTCCAGCAAAATAAGCCTGCTTTGTTCACAGTTCTAAGAACATCCGAAGTTGTGGTTCACCTGCTTCTGTTCTTATTTTTCCAACAATCCTGTACATGATGAATAGTTTTAATGAGGATGGCACAAGCCAAAGGCTTAAATTTACAGACCTTTCTTGTAAGATAAGGAATTATGATGAGAAATAACCAGATTATTAAACCTTCTTCATACATATTAAAAGCTCTGATACTTGCCCCTCACTCAAAGGCTTTAGAGGTATTTCAATTCCAATATGATTAAGTTATACTTCATGAAGGCATCTTTCCTTTCAAAAAAACAAAACTAAGTAGTAGGGAGGGACTTCAGTATTAGTATATTGCTCACAGATTTGAAATTAATTTGCTTTTTTTTTTGGACACAAAGATTTATCTCACAGTACTACAACTGAATTTTTTTTCTTTTACTTTTTCCCCTCTACAAATCATGGCGCAAACAAGATGACGCCTCCTTTTTGTAAGTGACTGAGAAATGTAGCTGCTGGAGATTAAAACTGTCAATACTTGTTTTCATAAGGGCACCATGACCTTATTCCGTACACAGTAAATGTCATACAGAATTAAAAACCTGTGCATGAGGTTCCCAACTGTCTAGATACTGTTCTATCTTTATGTACATGAGCAGATATAATACACAGACATGGTGATGACCATTCTAAACATGCAAGCCATGAAACAGATGCTACTCTGTGCCACATTATCACTTTATTATGTGCGGGCTTTATTTAGCTAAATGTGGACCTGTATAGCTGACCAAGCCCTTTGCCATCAATGAAAAGCTGGACAGTGAAGTTAACAGTAGTAGAGATCACTTAATCTCAAGCAGATTCCTGCATCTGATGAAAGGGGTCTCATCTCCCCATATCAGATTTCCAGGGACTTTAACTGGAACCCAGATAGCATGCTAAGATATTTGTACCTACAATGCAGATGTCTGAAAATCAAGGGAAGTAAATTCCATCCCAAGAAACCATCTTGCAGCAGTAGCCTGACTCAAATTGTGGACAAATTCAGAATTTTTATAAGATCAAAAATATTCCCATTTAAAATATAAATCTTAAATTCTGAGAAAGGATGCATGCACTGGAAGCCATCATATGGAAGTTAATACTTGATTACATCTGTAACCATCAGTGTGAAGATACAGCACTAGTGTGAAGAAAAAGAGCGAAAATACCAAAGTCCAGTCCTGCAGATTTTCACTGGTACTTCAGAAAAGTGTTTCAGCACATGCTTGACTGTTTCCCAACCCTGGGAACACAGGCACTGATCCCAAGCCTCGCCAGACACTGGAGTTATGCAACTGTTTAATTGAAACAAGACTGTATCTTCAGGGCTTATTCAGCACTGAAGTCCCACTTGTGCCATGGCTCCTGCAGTCGATGATCCCCTGCAGCTGTGTGCATTGTCTGCGGCTATCGCTACTTTGCAGAAGCTGATCCCAGAACACTTCAGTGACTAGAGGCCTCAGCCAAGAAGGTTTTCCAGTATCACACCCTACAAAATCAGTGGTGGTTTCAGACAAAAAAAGCCCCAAAGAAAATCCCGAAGGAAAAAAAAAGTGGTGGTTTAGGACAGCTTTGGGAATATGTGTCCATAGCAATCAAAAGAACTCAGGGCAGTAAGACAAGACTAATTTTTTTTTGGATCTCCTTTTTTTTCTTTGGATCTCCTTTTTGCCACCTAAGTTGTTCTTGAGTTCAAATGTTCTTCAACCCATCCACTGATGGCTGTACAATTTTCCCTAGGTCAAAAGAAAAATCATGAAGATGCACAAAAGTGATGTTGGAGCTCTGACAGTGGAGAAGTGGTCACTGATAGCTTCCTAAACTTCCTTAAGGTCACAAATGTTTCTTGATATCAATATTGTAAGGGTTTTTTATGGTCCTCCAAATCTTGAGGATGGGGAACAGAGTAGTCTAGAGATTCTTATGCAGGGTACTGGAGCATATATGTTTCAGTTCTTCCAGACAAAAAAAAGAGAATTTAAATGTACAACTTCCTCAATGAGCAGGAATCAACAGGCTTTTATAAGAGGTGCATATCATCAGTTCCTCTTAATTCTACAGTGTGTTTTAAAAAAAGAGTAATTCTTGCTTTTTTTCTTTCTCACAACATACCACCTCAGAAAATAGCTGGGGAAATAGTTATCAGGTAGAAAAGACATCATTTTGCAGTAACAAGTTGTGTGAATGGGTTTCAAACAAGGAAATAGGTTCAGACCTAAGTTCTCTCAGATTTTCCTATGGATTAGTAGGAGCTTGCCAGAATGTTCACAGTGTTTTTTTCTCAGCCTCTCTAAATGGTATGGAAAGCCTACAAAACCCTCTGTTTTTCTTTTCATTATTTACTTATGCCAGTCAGGGATTGGGGAGGGCACATAAGTAACATTTAGACAGCACAGCACTGGATTTGCAAACACCTACGATTTTTACTGAGTGTAGTCGACAGGTAAAACCAAGCAGATGGCAGCATGGACAAAAACAAGGCAGAAAAGAAAGAAGCTTTGCTCTGGTAAGCTCTGAGTAGAAATGTCTCATTAATAAACAACAAAATTCATAATAAACTGGCTTAGCAGAGTCTGCGGGGAAAAAACTGTTGAAAGTAAAGAGTAATCCTGAAAACATTAGCATATGTATTTTAAACAAGTGAGTAGTCTTTTCAAAAATACAGTTTAGGCTTGTGTAAAAGACAAAAATAAGTATCTCCACTGGGGGTAACTTAGTTGATGAAAGTCCACTTAAAGCTTACAGAAGTGTCTGATATGGAATTTGTATAAGATAACCTAAGTAAGTAACCATACTTACTGTGTAAAGCTCATTAAGTACTTTCATTAAGTCTTCATGAAGCTGAAATGAAATCTCTTTACTCTGTAATTAAAAAAAAAAAAATCATTAGAAAAGGGCATGTAAAAGCTGCAGTGTACATTTGTTTCTTGATATTTACATTGTTCATCCTAGACAGTGAATGCAATGTTGCTCACAAAAACCATTCTGAATTACAGTGCACTAAAAGAGTAATTCAGGGATGCAGAGGCAGACAGATAACATCTGGACAGAGGAATTCTACAAGGAAACCCAGAGGTAATTTGAGATATTTTTCCCATAAAGCATCAGGAAATTAGGTGCCAATAGAAAGGGTAAAGTTCAAGATTAATGTTTTTAATAGAACAAACAGCATATTGTTTTATAACTGCTATGATATATACAAAAATTAAACCACGCAGAATGTAATATTCTAGAGGGACATCCTGCCGAATTTTACATCTAGGACAGTCTTTGTTTCTCAGCACACGCAACTATCTAAATATTTATGCAAGAAATAATTGTGGCTCCTCTTTGAAACAGATACTCAACTGCATAATATTCCACAGCATGGGCTGCTAAACCAGCTTTGTTTAGCTTTTCTGGACTGTGACTTTACTTCCATTCTGACCCAGAAAAAAAGAAACGCTTAGCAATAGTTATTATCAAAGCAAGTATGCCGAAACAAGAGTATTTAATTGGAGTCTCATTGAAATATATTCCTTTGTTAGTTTTCCACAGCAGTTCAAACTGATGAAAATGGTGGCAACTGTGCAAGAATTGAAGGCATTTGTATCACAGCCTTTGGAAAACAGCTACAGAATAGAGCTACAGGGCTTGGCAAACAGCCTGGCTAGATTTGTTCTGTGATGCTCAGGGTTCTAACATCCATGCTGGAAATGTCAGATTTTTTTTTTCTGTGAATAAATGGTAATTAGTCTGGCTTCTAAAAACTCCAACTCCATGATAGATAATGGCCTTTAGCTATGAGAAGTACTTCGTATTTGTACAGAAGCCAAAGGAAAATCCTCAGGGACAACTCATCTCCAAAGCTGCTAACACATACTTGGTCATCACTAGAACACCTGCAGGAATAATGGTTTCTGAATGAGAATTTCCAGCACAACGCCCACGTATGAGGAGAAACCACACCACACATCCCACCCACTCAGTCTTCCAGAAGGATGAAACAGAAACATACAGTAGCTAGAACAGAAAATTTTGGTTTTTTTTTTCTCCTGCTCCTACTATCCTACTTCAACTCTGGGCAGTATTTGAATGCACCCATCATATCACTTATCAGTATTCACTCTGATCCTTATATTCAAGATGATTTTTCACTGACAAGAAGCTAGGAATAGAATTTAGAAAAGACTTCAGTGAAATTCTTGTATTCCCAAGGGCATTAGCTGTAGTAGCTAAGGCACAGTAAGACAGCTGCTCTGAAGCTGAGGTACACAGAATTACTATGAAACTTTCTTTATTGCTTATACTTTTCAAAGTCTGGTATTTTCATGAGGTATGCATTAGTTCTGAAGTATCTAGAACACAAGGCTTACTACTTCAATTTCTTTGCAAATATCAGATTATTTTCGTCTAATAAGAAGGACAAAATTTCCTATACGTAACAGTACACAGAGCGCTTATGAAGAATTGGAAAAGGACTGAAGATTTGCACGCAGCTGTAGGGAAATGCTGTAAAACCTTTAGCAAAAATTCTGAATTGCTTTTCCTTGCTTTACATGGGCACCCTGCCTTTAAAAAGTCAGCAACGCAGCTCTAACACAGCTTACACACCTCCTCAAAGCTCCAAGTGGAGGCCACCTGTTTATTCTTGGATAGCTGCTTCTATAGTGCTGAATATGACCGGTTTTTTAAATTACTTTAGCAGAAAGAAGAGCAAAACATACAAATAAGATGTTTGACATTAAGAAGAAAGCATACATGTGTGGGAGGAAACTCTAGATGAACTCCAGCTTCAAGCAATTTACCCCTTTCAACTGTTGCTCACAGCCGTCTGGAGGCTGATGAGAAGTCAAGCCCTAAATACAGCAACAGCAATTCTAAGGCAGGATGCCTTAACCTGGTAGTGCAAAGGTTTGTTTGAGAAGGTGACAGAAAACCCCAAACCAATTTTCTCTTTACCCTTTGAGATTTTGCTGCAGACAAAGCACATTGAAGGATGCACCCTTCTTTTCTGCTCTTAATGCAGTCCCACCTTAATGCAAATAGACACCAGATGAGCTGAGGATTTGGTGAATGCTCACTATTTAGTAGGACCCATTTCTTCTCTTTGCTCCTTTTGAGCTCTGTCCAGCACTGAAACACAAGCAGTCTGGCCCTCAGGATTTACTGGCTAACATGCATACATGATCTTTTCCAGGGCAACACAGTGATCAATGGTAAATTTGAAAGCGAATGGAAGATATCACAATACAGAAAGAGGAAGATGCTTTTGTAAAAGGACAATAAGCTTTAAACTGGAAAGCAAAAAGAGGAGGAGGGAGGTGATCAGCAAAAAGAGCAAAAATTGGGAAGTGACAACCTAGCAATGCTACACAATCAAAAAGGAGTCATCCTTCCACCACTTCATCTGTGGACTCCAACTCGAAAAGGGTGCCTGTAGTGAGGGGATAACATTTCAATCGATGCATCTTTCTGATGAAAGATTTTGTAGGAATTGTCAAAAAAAAAAATCAAGAAATTTGGTTAAACTTAGCAGTATAAAAGGGATTTATTTTTCAGGAACCAATGAATTTTACATTAGCATTTAAGATCAAGAAATACTGACTTGAGTGGCAAGCAATACAGCTTTTAGCGTGTAATATATGGCACATTAGAGCACCAGTTAAGAAGTGCATTTATTTTCAGTGGTTAATTGCTTTCCTATTTCTTGTTTATGCTACCTATTCCCCGCAGTAGAGCTCAGCATGTGTGAATGGTGTGCTCCTCTAGGAGCCTGTCCTCAGGGTACCCAGACAACAGAATGTAAGATGCAGCACACATTTTCCTGGGGCTGAGCTTATAGCTCTAATCAGGCTATTAAAACCTTACAATCAATCACTGTTTATTAGGTTCTTATTTATTCACTGTGTCCCTGAGAAATGCACTAGTACCTATTAACCAAGAGAACAAAGAATATAATGAAAATGTTGCAGCACATGCAAATTCCTGCTAAAAATATTATATATGTTACTAATCTGGTTCAAGGCATTAAGAGACAGTAGTGTATTTTTTTCATCTGACAGATCATACTCAGGCAACAGACAAGTAAATGCACCTAAACCCTCCTTTCAGTATGTGCTCAACTTTCAACACATCAGTGGTCCTACTGATGCTATCAAGATTTGTATTTCTGGATTGAAGTCTGAGAAACTTAAAATTTTATTCCACATTAATATATTTTCATTGAAGTCTGTTATAATTTTTCATCCCTTTCAGTTAGAGCATAATTTGGCCCTCCAGCTTTACTCTTATTGATTTTAACTGAAATTTAAGACTCAGTCCAGTTCTTCCTGGAACTTTTTTGTGCCTGTATTTAGCATACAGAATGCTACTCAGTTACATCATTTAAGGAAAATATTCTGTGACTATTGCGTTTAAATGAGTCCCTGTGGGAAGTGAAGAGCAAACCCTTCTTTTAAGGAGGTTTCATGAGCTGCAGTGACACTAACATAACCAACTCAGCAAAATTTTGTCCCAGACTTGCCAGTCTATAGCAACAAACAACTTTGCTATAATTTCAAACATTTAAATGTTTAAGGAAATGATGCAAAAAAATCTATGTGCCACAATCTGTATAACATCAAATACATTCAGTAGGTAGTCATATTCCTTGTTAATAGCCAGATTATGGAACTAAAATATTTATTGTGCTTGGTTTCTCTAGCATCTTTTACTGTAAACATTAGACGATGTGTTCATCTTGGCTTATGTAGATTTCTGTCCAAGGAAAATACATGTTTATAAATTATAAATATACAAATCTGCTTAAGGATTTTGTGGGTATGTGTTTATACAGTTGATTATTACTGCTGGGGTAACCAGAATCACTGCATGAAATATTCTGCATAATACTTTTCCCTTCTGCTTGACATTTCTCCTTATTACTTTATTCTTTAATTGTCCCCAGGAGGCCAGCTACCCCATCTGCCTGAAGAAACGTGAAAGCATGCAAGGTTTGAACTCCGCTACTTTATTTTTGTTATTTTATGTGCAGCACGAAGGCCAGGCATCAACAGCAATCTTACTGCTTTCATATGCCAGGAACTAAAAAGAAGAGATTAGGTGCCTAGCTGAAAGTATGAGGCATGACATAATGTCTTCCAATAAATGCTACAAAATCTCTGTACTAGATCCTATCTTTGTCCTGCTTTTACTACATTTAAACAGACGCCAGTTCCTGACCCCTGGAAAAAAAGAATGACAAATAGCTCCTGGGAGAACAAAATTAATGAAGATCTACATGTTAAGGAGGCCAGACTAGACAGCAAAGCCATGTACAATCAAGTACCTGAATATAACACATCCTGTCCCATCAGACCATGTAGGGTATACCCAGTAGGGATCATTTCCCTAGAACAATCCAAATGTCCAGATGCACACAAAAGGAACAACCAGAACGATGAAGAACAGAGAATGAGACAAGGACAAGGTACAAAGACTAAGGAGCACAGACACCCTTACCACTACATTTTACCAGATCATCATTGGCTATTGCACACACCTTTTACATAAGGAGTAGAAAAAGGGGTTGCTACAAACTTATGGCTTATGCTATATCCCACATAGGAGAGGGAACAAAACAATACTCTAGCAGTAAGCATGGCTGGGAAATGAGGAAATTATTTGATCTTTACTTTACTACAATTCAAGCTGGAGTCAATCTTAAGATATCAATTCAAACCATACTCCTCTAGAAAATGCTGGGCTCACTTCACAGAAAACTCATTTGCGAACCAGCATGCCCACCAGCAAGATGGAAAAAGTCAATAATGTCTACCATTGAGAAACAGAACGGGAAGTCCCATCCTCTTGGGAGAAGAAAGGGGGAGAAAAAAAGAGGGAGTAGAAAGAGTCAAGAAGTTTAGAGTGATTATGACTTTGCTGTTGTCTCCCCTTATCTTGCTTGTGGGCAATGGGGCCCACATGTTTCCCTTCCGCAGCAGCAAGACTGGGGTTTCAGAGCAGCACAATGAGGATCTGTTCTGATCAGGGACTTGGTGTATGTACTTACTCTCTAGACTTGGAAATGGAGTAAAGCACCTCACTGCTGCAAGACTGATGGAGAATTAAAACAGGGTAAGAAGTAGTGATGCATAACACCGTTAGATTAATAAGCTGTAAGATAGGTAACTAAAAGAGCTAATAATTGAACACAGAGAAGCTTGACAAACTGGTATTTGTAAATTATAGAATCACAGAATTGCAGACATTAAATGCTCCTGTGTGCAATGCTGTGAGAGCCAACAGAGTACAGGTATTTCCTGCTCTTGACCACGGACTGCAGTAAGACACTAAGCATGCATTTGTTAGTCTGTTTTTAAAATCTTCACATTACTGCTTTTCTTGATATTTATATTTATTACTTAGAGAAAGGGAGTACATATTTCACAGAACAGTATGATCAGATTCCAATGTAGAAGTTATCTGCAGGAGATAGTTTGTCTCTACTTTAATTCAAAACCTACCAACGGTGAACAAATTCCATATGCTTTCACAGGGATATGACACCTATTGAGACTGATTATATTTTCTCTGACAATATTGTATTCTAAATACAGTTGTTTTGAAAGTAATCTGCAGAATCACAGAAATTGACAAAAAATGGCTTAAATACTCTATTTGATGTTTAAAAATCTCCAACAAAATCAATGTCATTTTCTTTGGAGAGAGAATACTATTCTGATGGAGGATGCTGTTCACAGTCACCTTTCTCACTCTATGTGCACCTTCTCTTTGCCCCTGTGATCTCTTTCTTGCAAAGAGAACTGTACCACAGGACACATGTTTTGAATCCGATCTTTTTGTTGCCTGGTAAACACCCATTATGTAGTTCTGTGAGTACCTTAAGTTAGACTGCTCATTCACATCTGACACAAATTACCACAGGATCATGGAAGGGGTTTGGGCTGGAAGAGCTTCATCATCAGTTCTGCAACTGGGAACTAACAGCAAATAAATCACCAGTACTCTCCAGCAAGCACCACAGCAAGAACTGTGCACACTGGGGCTCAGTGGAAACCTCCTGCAACAAGTACTGAGCCTGAGAGACTGTCTTAAAAATGCGTGCTCAGAATTGATACTGGTGAACAAGCCACACTCAGTCCACATGCCCATGAAGTTCACTTACACCATGCTGACGTGCTGCATGTCTTCCCGCCGCCCTTTCCCCCACATGATGGGACTGGCTCAGATCCCTGCACACAGTCTTTGCTCAGCTCACTCTGCCCACGCTCCACCTCAGCTAACAGCTGTTTGACATGACACTCTCACGCCGAGTGTCAGCTGGCAAACCCTGACGAAAGGTAGGGAAAGAGCTGCTGAGGATCTGGGTTCTACTAATGTGAGCTGCAGGTTATGCATGGCAGGACTACCTCAACTTCCTTGCTTTTCTTTCCCCTTTAGAAAATCCAAGTTAGGAATAAAAAAGAAAGAGAAGCTGCTTGCTCTTCTTCAAGAAGCTATGCTAGAAAGAGAAAATCTCAAATGTTGCACCTGTATGGGCACAACATGGAGGACAGAGACAAGTTTATCTGGGAGATGGGACAATACTGTTAATACACTGAAAATATCCACGTAATTTCCTCCTTTTGAGAGAGAAGTTGCAGCAATCTCCATTAATAAATTATGAGTGAATATAAAAGGACACACACTTCTCCATGGAAAACTTTAACTATATACCATTGTACAGCCCATGTGGACAGAAGGGAAGGAAAAGCAAAATTTCTAGTGCCAAATAACTGAACCATGCTGAAAGCAAACAGGCTTGTCTAATAATGCACACCTAGTAAAGAAGATATTTCTGAGATAAGACATAAACAACTGGAAAGCTATTCCAGATTCAACACCAAAAGAAATTTCTTACTGTTTACGACTCTGAGATATCCCCACATAGACAGTACCACAGCCTGTTCAAATCACTTTTCTCATTATTGGTTCAACTTCTGTAACTATCTCCATATTACTAAACTGAGTGCTTAGTGAATTAGTTTTACATATCAGACCTATTATATGAACAACCTGTTACTGATTGAGAAACTATAAACTTCAACTCTGTCTCTGTTACAGGTTTTTTTGCATACCAGGAAGTTTGATTTAAGTTTTTACTTTTATTTCCTTCAAGTACAACCTGCGTGCTCCCTAAATGATTCTTCTCCCCACCCCACTGCTATCTAGAATTATGGTGGGGTATATGTGAAATCAGTTCCCTATTTTGAAAACACTGCCTTGGGCACCCTTGCTATCATTTCGTCACATAGTTTAGATCTTTTAACCTTTACTCTCCTGGAGCTCTTTTGTATGCAGATTGTCTACCAGTATCTCACTGTGACTAACAAATATGCATTCATAATCTATTCGCCTTTTGGAACATTTTAACAACAATGACTGCAAACACATTATGGAGGTCTTGAGCTAAGGCTGCCTAGAGTGCTTGCTTAGCACATGAGGGATTTACACATTGCATGTGTTATGAAAAAACATAGCAGTCATGGACAAGGACAAACATGTACAGAGACAACACTTACAGGATCTAATAGAAATACTTATGTTCTCAAAAGTGTATGTTCATATTTAATATTAGAAAGGAAAGGAAGCGCTTTTAGGAGAACTGCAGCATATGCTACCAACTTTAGGTCAAGGAACTACAAAGCAAACTCTTGCTTTGCCTTCAATCTGTTTCATTCACAATGAAATTCTTTTTTACAAATAATTCATTAATACAGCTTTACTATTTCAGGAGTTCTAAGCAAAAACTGCTTCCTTTCTGCATGGGCAAACAAGCGTGCTTTTTAGAGAAGGACAGGTTTTTTTCCCTGCTTTTTTTGGATATTTGTGATTCAGCTCTTAAGGTTACCAGCATATACGGCAGGATCCCAAGCATTTCAGCACTAAGTATTTGCTTCAAGAGAACAGTCATGAAGAATTTATATCTATGCTAAAACAGATTTTATGCTGTGTGTGCTGAATCTTCTCCTCAAATGCTATCTATTAGGACACTTGCCTCCCTCATGCACCTTACAAGCCCAGATGGAGGACTGCAGGAGAGGTATTACCTTCTTGAACATTCTGGTGGAGTCTTCACTTATCTGCATGAATCGCATGATCACATTGTTCAGGTAGATATCACTCAATGTTGCATGGTCTTTGCTTTCTCTTCTCACTTGGTTCAGGAGTAAGTACCAGCAGTTCACCGGTGACAAGAGGTTCTGGTCTTTCCTAAGGAAGGAGATACACACATGTATAATGTATAGAACTGAGAAAGCTATGTTATTAACTGAAATACCTCACTGACATTTACAGTCATAACTTGTTACACAAAAATAGCTGCTTCTGAACAGTCAGTCTACCCATCCTTAGAATAACCCAGGTTAGGCAAGCCTCAGATGACTTCTAAGACACATTCAAGTCTCATGAGGCATGGATATACTCTGCAAGCCACTCAAAGTATAAAAATATCTTGCCACAAAGCTTAGAGATGGAGTACATGTAAATATTCCAAATCAACAAAGGCCACTCCTGGAAGAGTAACAGTAATTAAATTTTGACATTAGAAATAAACGAGCACTGGAAGCACAACACAAATCCTTTATGAGCAAAATTGCAGGCATAGCTGTTTCACTGCATAGGATTTGTATAACTGAAGAAGTAGAAGAAAATGTCTCAAGCATCCATATCCTGTGAGCAGTGCTCAAATTCACAGCATTCATAAATAAACTGCTACTGCTAGTCCTAGATGTGTCAATTACAAGACAAACAGCAGGACTGGACTTTTTCCAGTGATCCAATTCTGAATTCCCATGACTGACTTTTTGCAATGTAGGCCCACTCCCAGCTTTAACATAGCATGAAGTGAAATCAAAGAGGACTTCTCATTTCTTCTACACAAGGCAAAATAAAAATACATATAGTTCAGCAACTGTTTCACAGACAACAGAAACTTATTTATAAAACTTGTCTTATGTTTTTATTGACATTTTAGTATCAAGTTTGCCTTTCAACTAAGTGCTCTAGAAACTTGCTGCTCTTTTTTTTCTTTCTCTTTTACAGGGATTCTCCTTAAGTTAAAAGGATAAAGCACATGAAGATAGAACAGGCAGAAGTGGTGATGAATTGAGGGAGAAACTCCTCCAACTCTTGGCAAACTCTTCTAATAATTAGCTATTCTCATTGTTAGAAATATGGCCTTTAATTCCCATCTAATTGTCTACTTTTAGCTCTCACCCTCAGAATCAAAGCAACAATGAATGATTAACAGACAAAAGTCTTTTCTTCATCAATGCTTTGCTTTGCTATGAATCAGGAGTTAAGAAAACTTCCATTTGTTTCAGATGGACATCTTAACAGTGTTACTTCACAACAAGGGGTTTTATCAGCCAGGTCAGACAACATGAGCACTCCTGAAAGCCCATGCTGATATTACTTGGTCCTCACTGCTTCTGCATGTCCCAAAGCCGATTCCACAGACCTTCCTGATTGTTCTGGGGACAATGATGGGAACAGCTCAGGGGACCAACAACTAAAGTGACTTTTGCTGTAACCTCTTCTCAAAGCAGAGAACTGCAAGAACAAAGCCAAAGGCAGAACTCAAGGCATAACCCCCATGCACAACTGCCAGTCTGGATTTAACATGTTTAAGAACAAGGCAAGATGCACAAGGAAAAAAGATTTTGCCACAAGCAGAATAAAAGCCAGGGCTCTCTCTGAAGCGGTGACAGATGCACAAGTTGGTTATTTCAGAGAATCACTGAGTCACTAAAACAAATTTTAAGAAATATATATTAATGCTCTTTGAACTGTGCAAGCTGTATTTCATTAACCTTTCCTTTGCCAGATGTATTTGGAAAAGACTTTTGTCCTGAAACAACAGTTTTGTGTATCTCTAGCACAGCACTGAATGAACAGTGGGAAAAGTATTTTTTAGTTTTACAAACACAAAATACTGTTCTAAATCCCTAAGCGTAACAGGGCCAGACACATGCATTCATTAATCAGCTCAAGTCAGGAAAATAACCACATGAGACTATGTCCGCAAGTCATGCACTTGAAACACTTCAGAAAACATACTGCACACACTATGCCAGATACTACCTGACCATTTGTTTTGCACAAAAGATACTATGCCAATAAAGTGACACATTAAATTGTAAACAACACATAATGTTCACATCATCTTTATTTCCAGGAATCAGAGGGGTGAAGACACAGCAAAGTTCACATGCAACAACAAATCAAACTATTTTTTAAATTAATGTCTTTTTTGTTGTTGTTGTAATGTTGACTGACCTTCATGCTGATACTTTAAAATCCTCTCAACTCCTCTAGAGATCAGCACACAGCTTTCAAGCCCTTTTGTGGCTCTGCATCTCTTCCAGATACTGGCTGTATTTTGGGTGGTTTAAAATCCATATGGTAGGTTAGGGATAATATTAGTGCAACTTACCTTTTAATAAACTGAAACTACTTGTCAGAAGCTGACCTGAGTAACTGCAGAGAGCCACATCAACAACAGTATTTAGGCACTCACCTACCTTCAACTGCAATGAGAACTGCTACGCTGCTAAGCAGCGGTGGAAATTTTAAACAGGCCTTTGAACCAGCAACAGGTACAACATGGGGGTGATGGGCAAGCAAGTTTCTCTTACTTGTACTGCTGATGATCCTTTGTACTTCTTGTTTTTGCCATGAACCTCTCTGCTAGTTTTTCCAGATTTCGGGAATACTCCATCTCTATTTCCGACTTCTTGCGGAAGAAATCCTGCAGATCCTGAAGAAGCTGCACTCTCATTTCAGTCTGCTGCTCCAGGCATTTCTGCTGCTCAACGAGTTGAGCTCGGATCTCTAATGAGAGAAACATATACCCACTCAGGTCAGTGAAAGCAAATGAACTGAGTGTTACAAACCAAAATTACAAACACTCCAGTGTACTTCAGCCTCACAGCTACACCAGCTGGATCTGGATTTCTCCCATGGTGGGATGCAGCAGTAGCAGATCTCACCTCTGCCACCACACGCTTAATGCCCAGCATCCTCCCAGCTGCTGTCTGTCTCACAAATGGCTGTGGCAGGGGCTCAGGACTCTGCTGGGCTCAGGTGAGCCTCTACCTTCCTCTCCCATCCTCCTCCTGGCCTCTGGCACTAGCACAACATTCAGCTTGGAGTGATCTCCTTGCAGAAGGTGGTGCTGCCCCGATGAATGGCTGGATAAACAAGCACCCTTTGGGCCAGGATCAGCCTGCTGACTGTCAGGTGTTCTATGCTGGCTTGTATCATCATGTACACCACAGAAACAACCTTGTGATAAATTCTGGAGGCATTATCCATCGTAACTGTGCACAGGTGAGCTTCCATATCTGCTCCATCTGTGCCAGGGAGGAAACCGGTGTACTATACATGCATTCACCCATGTTTTACAGCAAATATAGAGGAAAACACGTACCTATACTTAGAGACAACTATTTGAAAATTTGCACAAGGTTCCAGAGACAGTAGCATATATTTTTGGATTAAAAATTCAGATAGTTTAGAAGACAGTATACACTCAAAGTTCTCTTCTAGAGCAATAGGGAAAAGCCTCCAGATTTCTTACCACTTTTTGCCACATGCAAAATTACTAAGGGGTAGGGTTTTTATTTTACAGATTTCTGGGGTTTTTGAATTTTTTTTTGGTTGGTATTTTTTAGCACTTTTATTTCCTGAGTGCTAACCAGTTAAACACATTCTGAGAACACTTAGTCTAAAAAGATTCCTCTGGTTCTTCAGAGTTCATTACACTTTTGTCAGCTGCCCAGGCACAGTGTACTCCAAATACTGTGGAGTAAAAACAGGAATAAACGCTTTGTGACAATAATATATGTGTATATTTTTTTACACAGTTTAATGCTGTAACAAGGATTTATCAATAGCAAAACACCCAGAAGTGATGCCCGTGTAAATGCAAAATTGTTGTGAAATTTAACTTGATTCATAATGATCTAACCACACTGTGGGCAAAAATATACTGGAAATCTTCAATGCCCACAGCACAGTTTGAAATAGAAGAACACTCTAAAAGTCATGCTAACATCACAGGGAACTGCAAACCACTAAGTAGTAATAACATCGCAAAAAATTATCTGATACATCTAGGATTTAATGCATCCTTACTGATCTTAGGGCAGGTATGAAGGCAGAGATCCACTCTGCTGGAATTCAAGTGTTGTATACTGAAATAAGTTGTACGAGCACAGAAAAATGTTAAGCCAATATATTTGCTGGAGGACGGAGACACTGCAGTATGTTCTTCCAGATCTCCTGTGAGCTACCAGCTGCTGTGTTAATCATTAATGAGACCATCCATTTTTACAGTCTGGGAGGTGAACCAAAAAACTCATGGTTTGGTTTTCACTTCATTTCAAATCAGTTTGTTGGAAAAGAAACCATGCCTCCAGCAAGGATGAGCCACTGTAATACAACACTGTATCAATGACATTCATGTACACAGAGGGGAAAATCACATCGGAGCTGGAAGGTTAGCAACAGAAACAGACACTCAAGACCACTTTTTTGGGTGTCTACTACTGTTGATACTGCAATCATGGAAAATTCCTGTTTATGGGAAACCAGTTGTACAGATTCACTGGTCAGAGACAGCAATTTTGTCCATAAGCTGGAGTTTTTACTATATCCAGATCCATGTACATGGTCCCTATACTTTGCCCATCTCCCTTTCCCACTCAAGATTTTCTAGCGGTTACTTCGAAAGCAGCGTTTTTTATGGAGCAACTATGTTCTGATTATTTTGTAGGTCAGTGTATCTTGCTGCTATAATTCTCCTTTTTTAGGCAGGCTTTTACCATAGCAACAGGAATGAGCAAGATTTTAGAAACAGGAATATATGAATAGAAATACAAGAAACAATGAATAAGGGACAACAGATAAAATAAGACAAAACTGCCTTAGCTTTTTGATGCTGTCTGGATTTCCAGTGGACAATAGTGGCTTCCTTCAAACTTGTATTTTAGAAAACAAAATTGAAGTATGATCTGTGAAAGCTGATGGAGATATACAAGCTCTGAGTAAGGCTGACAAAATTAGGGGCTCAGGGGGCTGCAGCTTTATGAAGGAAGATTTGTAACTTCCGATTATTTGAATCTCAGCAAAGAGAATGAACATGTTGGTTCCAAAAGGCTGAGCCTATGGCCTCCTGCTGGAGGAGAAAAACGGGAGATGTATATCCCACTCATGCTGGCTGACCACAGTCAGTCCAGAAGTGACTTCAACAGCAGTTCTCCTTCCAGTCCTTCATGTAATTCTGCTCCTCCATTTTTTAATTCTTCTTTTACTAGCAACATGCGTAATGCCATACTGGCAGGCTGAGGAGATGGCAATGAAAGCGACCAGAAAACGTTGTGATTTCCATTTTCTGATGAGAACAGTGGATGAAAAAAAATAACCCAACAACAACCCCCCAGAACAAGCACTGGCATAACAGGCAGGCAGCCTGAGCAGCTGTGTATGACAAAATCACAACTGTCCAGGTACTATTAACTATAATAGACTACTCATTACCTACTGCTATGGAAAAATGCACTAAGACAAAGCTATTTTCTTTAACCAGTTCTCATGTGTGATGTCCCTAGGGCTAGAAAGAGCAGCATGGAAAATTGCTGCACTGTATTCAAAGAAACAAAGCCAGTGAAGTCCAAACGCCATAGATAAAGAGACAGGTGCAGCAAGTAAGAGAAGGGTGCCTGTCTTCACTCTTATTTTGCTGGCACATTTGAATTCGAAGTCAAATTGGTACCAGTTGTAATGGACAATGACGTTGTCCTATTCTGCTCTGCTGAGTGGCTGATGTCAAATTGCCAGGCTATTTTGTGCCAGGAAAAGGCCCGTTTAAACCCTGGATGAGTTAACACCTTCTCCTTCTTTCTCCTGGCAGCTTTGAGTCATGCTCACTGGTTTTCTGGCCAGGGGCTGGCTCAAAAGGAATCCCATCCATTTATACTGCAGCTTGAACAGACTGATATCACATCAACTGGAAAAAAAAATTAAATCCACCCTACACTTTGTCCAAGATTTGCACACACAATCAAAGCGACGAAGCAGTTAATGTGACGGCAATTAAATCAATAAAGTGAGTAAAGTTTTATTTCTAAAGATTTTCATGTTAAAAATTATTTTAGTTATGCCCTCACAGACACCCTCCACTAGAATTACTGCATTAAGTATAAAATTAGATTTTGTTTATGCCAGTTTTGAAGATATAACTCTAACCTTTCAACAAATCTTTATTTCCTTGACAAGTGGTTAAATCTGTGCACCATGAAAAGTAAAAAGAGACAAGATTATAGTTGCTTTGAAAGTTAAGTCAGAGCAGATGAAGCTGAACTACTGACATCACCCAAATCATAATCAGAAATAACTCATCAAGGCTACCTCTTTGCACACAGCACAGTATTACAAACAGTGATTTACACAGCACTGCAGTAATACACTGTACTACACTGAAGGACATGTATGTAACCAGCGACAGGCCAGTGCCCCACCTGAAGGAACCTGTGGAGAGATACACTACAGTGTGACACAACGATAATGCTGGCTACACACCAGCATGGAACAAAGTTCTTCACCTTCACTTCACACACAAAAGCACCAGGCTCCATCAAACATCCCAAAAAAGTCACAGGAAACCCCCTCCTGACCTCAGTAGCTGCACAACTTGTAAACACACGGTATTAACCAAATTAACCCATGGACAGACCAACACTGCATGCAGACTGCTGCCCTGCTGCAGAACTTCCCACTGCAATGCCCACCCCCATCCCTGCCCTGTGGTACTGCAGTGCTCCAGACATGCTGCACTAGGCTATGCCTAGCTTTTCAGACCTTGGAGACCTTTCAGACCACCACAAACTCATTACCCACTCTCGAGCAAAGCAACTCTAAAGAATGCTCCATGGTGCTATCAACACACCTGCCTCAAGATGCTTCCTGCCTGAGCCACCCCAAGAGCTGTTGCAGCCTGCCACTCTCAGCTCCCATTTAAGTGGAACTAACTTTTGTGCTTGCAGAGCAGCCCTGACATGGGCTTTGGTGTTTGGTGAAAGCTCCGGAAAATGCCACAGAGCAGGACATGTCTCCCTGGTCACCCCCCTCGGCTGCACCGCAATCCTCCCGCCTGCTGCCTCACCCTGCCTGGCAAGGAGCTATATTTAAGTCAAGATTACAATATACAAACTATGCAGACATATTAATCCAGTAGTATTACTGGATAATCATATCAACAGCCTCGGGGCCTCACCCTGCAAAAGATCACAAAAGCAAGGAACTCAACAGAACTCTTTGAGAGTACAGAGGCTCTCACAAGACAGAGTTATGTTTGCAGGTTTTATCTCTTGGGTAGCCAGACAAAGCCACATCCCCTCCCATTTTTCTTCAAATGCCTCCTTCACAGAAAAAAAGAAAAAAAAAAAAAGAAAAAAAAGGAAAAAAATAGATTAGTTTTAAAATGCTCAGAAATGTCGTATCAAATGCACTAAAACTCATACATGGTATCTTAGACTTTGCATTTCTAAACCATTACACTTAGTCATTTTTTTTACCCCAGTGAGCTATCAACACACATATCCCTCATTGTCATGCCAGTGATATCCAGATCATATTTCACAGGAAATATTCAGACCTTAAATTCAGCCTAGATATAATCTGGCCACCAACATGCGTTTATAATTAAGCAGCTATTGCAGCGTTAATCATCTTGCAGTTCCTCCTTGAAGACACTTGAGTCTTACATGCCTCTGATTGCGCTCCAGTTTTTTAGCCTGAAGAACTGCTCATGTCTACCCCTGCTGCTAGAAGCTGGGGTGCTGCATGGGGGGACTGATCATTTCAGTTTCATTCCAGCCGTTGCCTTTGTAAGGACTTGGTTTTGGCTTCTTTGTCAAGATGAGCAGAGCTTTGGTCCAGCTGCATGCAGCTGGCCAACATCTGCAGTTTAGGTTTTGTTCCAGAAAGCACTTATCTCCAGCCCACTGAGGATGCTGCCAGCAGAGAAACCGCAGCAGGAATCACTGAGAGGGGCCTGGAGGTGTCCCTGTGCACAGCTAGTACTCCTTAATGCCACGTCCCATCAGTGCTCCCACACTTCCCAGGGACATTATTGTTCCTCTCAACAGACAAGAAGATAAAGATGATGAGAGGTATCAGATCAATGGTGGATGCACAGACCCAGCTGCCAATATTTGTCTCTGAGATACACAGCCTAAAGATTCTAGTGCTGGAAAGTTTCTGTTTCTCAGAGACTTGGCTAGAAAGGTATTCAAGGATTGCTATGACAAATGGCGAGGGAAGCTCTGTGGTCAGCAGGGAGTCTGGCTCACACTCTCTCCCAGGTCCTTGTTGCCATTTTCTTTGACCACAAGCAGGAAAATCCACTTCAAAAGCCAGGAAATTCCACCAGACTGACAGCTAATGAGAGATGCTGGGGTAAAGATCTTGGAGGCTACTGCAGAAATGCCTTTAAATAGATCATGAGCCTGTACCACAACATTAACCTTCTATGACAGACTAGGGGAAATCACTTCCCTGTGTTCACCACGTAAGAAGTGTGGCTACAGAGACAGTGATGCCCTTGAGTCTCCATAGGCAGGGCTTTTGTGGACTTTGTTCTACCCTCACCCCCACCAATTTCACTTAGTATATTGACCATATAGCTTTATACATGTCCCCACTTAAAGTGCAACCTTTGCCATGTACACACCATCATTAACTTAAATGTCTGACTTTGTGCTATTTTCCAGAAAATTAACTTCAGATTTTTTGTTTGTTTGGGGGTTTTGGGGGATGTGGTTGAGGTTGCCTGTGACAGATCACATCTTCAGGCTGGAGCATAGAAATGGATGGGGAGTGAGAATCACGCCTGGTATCTGAAGAGCTGTACAAAGAGTCAGCAATCTGAAGCCCCTGTTGACATCTGTCAACCCCTTTAAAAACTGTAAACCACGTTCATTCAAGCACTTTGGCATCCTTAAAGATAAAAATCCTTGTGCAGCCATTAGCAGGAAAGCTGGTGTAGAAGCCATTTGCAGGATACAGACAATTGTTTATGGGTCACTTCAGTTGTCCTGCTCAAAGAAAGGGAGCAGAGAAACAACAAATCCTCTCCTTGAAGCTGCAAATTTCATTCTACACATTCAAGCAAACACACTCCTGTCTACTGCAGTCACAGACTGGGCAACAACATGTTCCCATGCAGAATCCTGTAACTGGGGGATCCCAGGGGACAGGATTCAAAAGGGGCAGCTGCATTAGGGCACCTTCCACCTTCCAGATCCTTTTGAAATGAGAAGACATGTCTGGAAGAGCCAAGAAAATCTCTAAATGTAGAAGAAGAAGCTTTTCTTCTTGTTGTTCTTGGACTAATGCCCTCCTGCTATTCACAGCCACAGCTGCTGGTCACTTGGCTGCCTACAGTCCGAGTCTAAATGGAGGGCAGTATGCCAGCTCATGACTTGGCAGGACACTTCTGCCACAGTGCTACTGCCAAGCGACCATGAATTTAAGCAGGCAGTCTGCCTGCACCACATTTTGAGTGCCACTGCTTTTGTGGCAACTGCTCCTTTGCACACATAACTAAGTGCTGGCACTATGTCCTACCAAACCTTGAGCCCCGCATACTCTGGCCTTGTAGTCACAGGACCTGGGACTGACGGCAAAAAATTCTGTCCCTCAGAGGAGAAGGAACTTCATTTTGCTCAACAGCAAAAGCTCAGCTCATCTCAAAACACTGCCAACCAGAAGAGTAGAAAGCAAAGGGCAAGATGCCTCCTCTGCATCAACAGTCTGATTCAAGGTCTTTCATCAGAGTAACCAGCCCTAATCTCCTGCTGTGGGAGCAGATACTCTCCCAAAATCCAACTGCCCCACCTCTACGTGAGCAAATCAGCTCTGCAAAGAAAGACAGAGAGAGTGAGAGAGGGAGGGAGGGAGAGAGGAAAAAGGACAGGCGACCATAAAGTAGGTCTGTAAAAACCCACTTAGGGCATCTAAACTGTCAAGATATATGTGAAAACTTATTCTGAAGCTTCTGACAGGCTTCAGTCACCCTTTTTTTTATGCTCGTTAAAGATACCATGAGCCTTTCCTTGCAGACTTAAATTTTGGGCACATGAGAAAATTAAAAAGAAATCAGTATGCCCAAATCTTTCTGATCTTCTCACCAGTGATGTATCTACCAATAGAACAGAAAAATGACGCATGGGTCTCGTCTGAAACATTCTTTCCACAATGTCTGGAAGGTCTGATTGGCATTAGCACTCTATGAGGCCAAAAATCCACACAAACCAGGGGGTCCAGTAGGAAAGAAAACCCAGTTTGTCACAATTCGAATAGTAACAAAAACCTAATGCTCTTAATTAGCTTCCTTACTTGTAAACTGAGTGAAATCAGGTTGAGTTCCCGCCTCAGCTGCTGCAACGATGGAGGATGCTGAGTATGCTGATGATGGAGCTGCCTCTGGATAGCGCAGCAGTATCCACTCAGCAACAGACACTGCATCACCTGTCCACTGACACTACCCTGAAACGACTCCAGTCTTAGTACGGACACACATCCTTTACCTCCAGAGAAGCAGAAACCTCCTGACCATACAGATCTGAGTACAGATTGCATTCAGACCAGCACCACTTCATTTTGTTAAGCTCTACTTACTTATCACAATAAAACCTTTCCTTCCTTCTTATTACCCCGGGTGGAGAGCTGACAAGTGAAAACATCTGAAAGGCTTCTTCCAGAAATGAGATGTTGAGAGATGTGCCTTTTCTTGACAAAAATATTAATTATTCTGAACCTCTGGCAGGTGACATAGCTCTTAAGACGAAGAGTTATGCTGGTAGAAGTGTAGGCCAGCAACTCCTGAGCAGCAGGATAAGCAAGAAAGTAATGAAATCTGCACATCAGTCAGATAAGGCATCTCCTGTACATTGATAACTATCACTGTGATAAGACTCAGAAATTAATAACTAGAGAAAATGTCCTCCCTACATCCTGTGAAAATGATTCTCCGTGCATGGCACATCTTTAGGAGGTCAATAAAACATTTTTAGGATGACACACACCCTGGTGCATGCCATAAGTAAGAGCATGCATTTGACACAGCCATGACTTTCAGTGACAGCTCATTAAGTCCCAAGGTGAAGTAATAGTGCAGTTAAGCACAAAAAGGAAACAGTAATCTGTGCTGTGTGCCAGCATTTTCCCCATATTCCTTTTCAGTCCAACCTAACACACAGTAAAACACTCTCACTCTTGCTCATTTAGCTTTGATACATTTAACTCCAACCCCCCAACTTAATATATTTAGCACCTTTGTGTTTTTCTTCTAAAATAAATATGTACTTTTTTTTCTGCAACAGATCCATGATGCTGCTCTTCTTCAGTGAGACAAACAGCTATGCCACTGAGATGCCTCCAACACCAGTTTTTAAACTTTATGGACATATCCCATGCTAATTACTCACCTGAGTACATCCTTGTAGTTACTTAAGGCCCTGTCTGCACCAAGTGGGGCAAAGAACGCTGCTTTGGATGCTGGCACACTTCTGGGCAGAGCATTAGCCCCTGCCCATGAGCACCCACCCTGCCAGCAGCACAGACCAGGGATGGTCCCCACAGCCCTGCATTGGCAAGGTGGCAGCAGGGGATCAGAGCTCCTCACCACCCACTCAGTGTTGAGTGAAGGATGGCATCTACCATCCAGCAAATCTTTGAATGAAATTCTATCACCATGCTTCATACTTCTCGTTCAGATTTGACTGTAAAAGTGCAAGTCTGGCTGAGGAGTATGTCTATCAGACCAGATGGACCTTGATCTGCATAATTTTTTAGTGAAGACTTGGCCTACGTCTGCAGAGCAAAGCGCCAGTGAGGGATTACTGGTTTTCTGAGCATGACTATGGTATTATCCAAAAGTAAATTTCAGTGTCTTGTCTCATTTTCACGTAGCATATAATACTGAATTTGACTCAACAGAAGATTTAAGAAGCTCGACATCACATTTTGGGAATGGAAAAAAAAGTTCTGTATGCCAAACTTTGAACAGAAAATTTGTATTTTGACTAATTAAACAAAAGAATAACCCCCATCATGATGAAATTACTTCTGTTGTGGGAGTACTAATAAGTGTAAAAAAGATCATCAGATAATCACCATGCTGGTTGATTTTAACTATTATACGAGTAGTAGTAACAGACAGGTATTTTTATATGTCACCTAATTAATAAGACTATATAAATTCTGCCATGCTTCAAATACATTTGTCTGTGTACTGCTGTGATTTGGTAAAAGGTGTAATTCCTAAGTGAGAAAATAAAATGCCTACCAGAAAGGAAGGTTTTCTGGTAAGTTTGAACCCAATTACTCAGAGCCTCGAATTTCACTAACAGCAGCTGGGAAAAAACAAATCCTTCAGTGTCACAGAGCAGATTCTTCCTGCTACAGGGAAGTATAAATTGGACTGTGGACCACATTTAATTAAATTTATCTTCAATCGTTACAGTAGGAGGAGAAGAAAGCCCCCAGCACCCGAGGTTCCTAATAATGGGAATAGAAAAAAATATCCCATGAGACTGTAGGTAACTGTTGCTTACTCACTCAACAGCAGGATAAAGAATAGTACCTGCAATAAAAGAAATTTGGGCTAAAATAATTTGCATATTTCCAGGTCCCCTGGAAACAATCTTCAATCTGTTCGAAATTAAAAAAAAAAAATAAAAATACCACTCCCATTTTCTTTAATGAGATGAAATATCAGAAGCAACAAAATTTAAAGTTGACGATTTGTAGAACCCATTATCTGCATCACCTTTCTGCATTACTTCACTGTTTTGTGTATTCTGCAAATGTTTCTCTCCGACAGACATATGGGTGATTAGGGTTTCCAGCAGGGCTCTGATGATTGCTCTATGGAAGCAAAGACACCAAGAACAGCTGTAGGAAACAGATGTGCCACTTAGGGCACCTTCAGTGAATGGACAAGGGATGAATACTTCACATGCTTAGTTCAGAATTCCTTTATTTAAAAAGGCTATAAAACTCCTATTATTGTCTATGTTTTTAGCCTATCTCCACTTGGAAATAGACATTCTGGTAGCAGAAGCTGCACTGGAGTGAGTAAAGGAGAAGAGTTGCAATGGGCAGGGCAGTAGCTGTAGCTCCTAGGCCCTTTCCCAGGCTAAACTGAAATTGAGTCTTGATGTTTGTAAGCATAACGTTCCAGCTCTGAGAAGCACATCAGCAGCCATAGCAGCTGGATGGCAAAGTGGTAACCTGCAAAAATAGTTGCTCTTTATTCTGGGAAAAAACATAGTTTGGTAATTCACAGAAGGTGGTGCACAACTTCGTGAAGAAATGGAAGACTTGACATCTATGATGGAGAAACCTCCATCCTGTAAGAAGATAATCATCCAAACATTACCAAAATAGTAGGGAATTTTTTTGGAAATAAAAAATGCAGTAAACAGGAATACCAACTGGGGAAAAAAGCAAGGGTAGTTGGAAGGACAAACCAGACATGTCAGCAAGCAATATGAGTTACAGGCTTCTGACAACTTGCCAAAGGAGGCTTTATTCTTAGTTAAGTTTCCCTAATCAGGAATAGTCTAAATGCTCCTGATACTGGTTTTATAACAGTGCTAAATTTCCAAAAGTTTACCTTAGGACCAGTCTTTTTTTTTTTTTTTTTTTTTTATTTTTTAACAAAGATGAGTTAGAGTCAGTCAGGAGCACTGGGAAAAGAGTTGAAACAGAAGGATTAAGTAAAGACCAAATAGTCATAAGGTGTGGCAGTGCACACCTACTCACGCCAGATGAACCCAGGATTGCAGTAGCCCAAACTGCTGACAAGGATATGTCCCCTTTCCCTGAAAGTGGCTGCTGTGACCAGAAGGCTGGAGAGCATCTCCTGGAAAGAGCAGGGGGAGCAGAGAGAGATGCCAGTGTGTTCTAGGCAAGGAAATTGCTACTTCTGCATTAAATAAGTTACTGAAATTCTCATCAGAAATATTTGTAAAACAAAGACAGGTAGAGAGATAAGGAGAAACCAGGTCAGTTCCTGGAAAAGAAAACTACAGTGGCAAGGCATTGGAGTTACTTAAGCTTATCAACAGATAGTGGATAACTTAAACCCAGCTGACCTTCAGTTTCAAGTTACCTGCAATCCTTCGCCTCAAGTTACCTGCAGTCCTGTGCTTTAAATTGTTCTATTCCTGTTCCATTTAAAACCTATCAACAAACCTTAAAGGGCACAAAAATACAGATAAACCAGTTAAAAAGCATTTATTCTTTCCAGTTTCTGCAAAACATGCATTTTTTGCCACAACTTCCTTCCTGCACCTAGTCTGTCAAAGTACAGTGACAGTGCTTTCTGAAGCATCAGTCCTGTCCTCTCTGCCTGGACAGACATTTTCATCTTAGTGCTGATCTACCGCTTTGTCACTTTGGTGATAATCTGTCATAATCCTGTCATGTAAAAATCACAACGAAAAGAAGACTACCTCTGCATTAAGTTCAAGTCATCCCAGGTGGCTCAGTCTAAAACCGTAGATTACTCATGTCCAAGCTGGGTATTATCTGAAAGATCTCCTCTGTGGCTTCTCTATAAAACAACAATCATTTCATGACTAGCTGACCCTTCCTCAGGACAGTCATCTATCACCCAGCTCCTACATCCAACTTACCATACGCCCGCTCCATGCTGAACACAGTGCCAAGCTCAGATGAGACTGCAGGCAACACACATCAAACGCTAATGGTGAAACCACGGCAGTCTGTGGGTGACTCCCCACCCTACAGGTGCCACGACCTGTTTGCGGGCATGCCCAGAAATACTGCTCAGAAAGGTACAACACTATTACTATAAATTTCATTCCACCTTCACACAGGGCTGGAAACTGTATGATCCTGGTGTCCCACAGTCTATTTCTAAACACGCCCTTACTACAAATAGCAAGGTCCAGATGATGGGAGTCCAAAGGCAAGTTACAAACGTAAACAAGTGGTGTCACCAAAAGCTTGGAGATGTATTTTTACTTGTTTACACAAACCTTCAGGTTATGAAGAACAAGAATAAGATAGCCAGGAGACCCTGTGAAAGGGGTTTGAGTAACATTTACTTTGGTCTACTTTGAAGGAACAAAATGCTGATAGAAGGAAAAAAAAGAACTCTACCTAGAATGAAAAGCAAAGACAGTAAGTGCTCAGTATTTAAGTGTTCTGCAAGTTAAGCCTTTCTGATGCACTGTTCCAGGTAATGGTTCCCTGTCTGTAAAACACAGTTTCATCCCAAATTAGCATTGGCTTTAACCAATGAGGTCAAATTTTGAGAAAATAAAGAACTTCAGGCATGAAGAAAGGCTTGTCAGAAGACTCAACAGAACTGTAACACCCAGAGGAATCCAGCTAAACTCACCAGGAACCCCCTCTCCCAACTTCCAAACAAAATGAATTTGCTTGGAGAACAAACAATCCTGCCCAAAACTGTATAAATCACGTGGAAATTGCTTGCAAATATAGGAGTTACAACTAGACTTATTTTTCTCCCCTAGAGCTCTCTTTACAAAATTGCTTGAGACACGAATAGGCAAAAGCCTCCCTTGGTCTGGAAGCTCACTGCACACGGTACCCAGCCAGGCTGCTGAGCTCAGCCTCCTTCTCCCAAGGAGCCAAGCAAGCTTTTCCTACTTTCCATAGAGAGAGTCCTCTAACCACACAGATACATGGCACTCTTGAAGGAGATTCAGATCAGAAAAGCTAACAGCCTGAATAGAAAAAGCTGGTTGTAAGCCAGCTTGCTAGGAACAAGATTTCCAGCAGACCTACAAGCAGCTCATACTCAAGCCAAACAAGCTGCTTGAGCTCCTCAGAGTGGGTGGAAAAGCCACCCAGAATTAGTGTAGTCTCTGATGGAAGCAACGTGATGAGATGGTAACTGAAGACCTATCTCATGTCCTTTGAGTGAGAAGCACATCTGCAACATTTTAACCCTGCTGAATAATTAGCTGTTTCTTGAATCATCACTAAGGCTAGACATAAAACCAGCATTTTGATAGAAATGCACCAGAACTCTGTTTCACGCTAGGATACTTACAACTTTCAAAAACGATCCTTCCTCTCAAAGCACCTCCTCATTGCCATCCTGTATCAAGGGTGTCACTCAGTTCGACCTGCCTCCGTCCCTCAGGGGTTTTGCTGGGAATGCCGAGCTGGAGAGCCAGCCTTTCCTGAGCACTTTCTGCACTCACTCCTGCAGACAGTACCACTGGCAGTGCTGCAGATGCACCCGTGTTGTGCAGGAAAAGGAAAGATACTTTCAGAGCATATCTTTATCCATGAGGATGCAAGCACTGTGCAGGCAGAGTTGATGCAAAATAAAAAAATCAAAATGAATCAGGAAAGCCCTTAAGCATTCTGATTTAACAAAGGAGAACAAACATATTCCAATTCCAAAGCACCTAATTATTTTAATTAAAAACTTCCCTCCTCTGCAAAGTTTCAGTCTTTTAGTTTATAAAAAGCTTGTAATTAAGATGTAAACAGAAGTTCCGAACCTTGCCATTTCCCATGCGAAGGAAATTCTGATTTTTTTTTTTAATATGTCATTAGTCGGTTTGATTTAGACAGAAATTTTATCATTTAAATCTCCAAGTAAAAAGACCTAAACAACTGCTGCCAAAGGAAATTTAAGGCAAGAAATTAAAGCTTTCAGTGACGTAACAATAGTGGATCCAGGAGAATAAGCAGCCTTGCACAGGCTGCATCTGGCAGGGGAATACTTGATAAGACTGTCAGCATTCTCCCTAGTGCCAGACTTCTTCCAATTTGCACCTTTTCAAACCCATGCATTTGTTCACCAAGATACAAAAAGAAAAAGTGCCGTTCTTGTTCCTTGTGCTGCCACGCAGTGCATACTCCATCAGCTCAGCAGGGTGGCATATCTCAGACACTCGGTCTTATTAGAACCCTGCACTCATTAGCTATGCAAGAGAACACACTGTCTGGCCAGTCACTGCTCCTATAATGCCAAACACATCTGCCTCTGATCTGGGCTGGATTCACCACCACCTACATCCTTCCCTCTGGATTCCTCTGTGCATGAGTGACTTCAGGATGGTGCTCCCAAGCAAATGAATCCAAAATTACCTTGCTAACAGTTTCAGGTCTCCTTTTGAAAACGGGTTTTTGGATGACTTCACTGTATTCCCACTGCCCGATACAGACAGCCTGATAAATGCTGCTGTTGCTCAAGAACCTCCGCTGATGTTCTCTGAATGCAGGGAGGGAGGGATAGCAAGAACCGTAATTGTTTGGGGGCAAAACAAAATACTTTCAGCATCTTTTTACAAGGGCACTAGGCAGCCATGTACAACACACTGGTTGGAGGATGCTCCTCTCTATTTACCAGGATGTTTTACTTTGCAGGCATATGCTCCCTCTGTATTCCCCGTATGTTTTTGGGGTTTTTAAAAAATAAATTTGGAGGAGCAGAATCATTTGCTCCATTGCAGGCAGCTTATATGGCAAACATTTCGATGAGCATCAGAGGACAGAAGAATCTGCTGGATGAATACATGAGATTTTGAACTAAAAGACTGAAAAACTCTTTTGTAAAAAGACAGAACACAATTTTGTGACATTAATGACATTCCTTATTAAAGACTGTAGACAAACATCTCAACACAGGTGTGCTACTTAAAAAAAAAATAAAGGCCAGGTCAGCTCAGAAAACTGTTCCTGTTCTGCATAAAAATACAGAATACTGCACTGTCTTCAATACAAGACATCCATTGTTAAGTTCTGGTCTAGTAAACCATTTACAGCTCCGAACAGCAGCAGTAATGATCAAATGAATGGATGCGAAGTCATGCTCATTCTTGTGTGGCACAGAATGGTGACCTTTCTATCAAACATGTCCATCTAAATCTCAAACCACTGTTTGACAAATGCTGCACACAGAGGAACAATGTGGGTTTGTGTAGCATTAAGTATCCCACCCCAGAACTAATGCAGGAAAGACAGGAGCTGCCTGGGTGAGGGTGAAGACAGTACAAGCACAACACCTGGAAAATAGGGATTTTATTCTGTTTTCACTAGATTCTCGTGTGATCTGAGATGTTTTACCTTCTTCTGTGACAGAATTCAACAAGGCCCTGTAACTTATTCCCCCATTCTAAAATGTTTTTGCACCCTAAATTTTTTTAACTTCCTTAAAAAAAAAAAAAAGAGAGAAAAAGAGCAAAGAAGTGCATTGCTCAGTGTTTTTTAGTAAGTGACATTCCAGTAAGAAGTTTGATTGTTACAAAGGACCTAAAGTATTTTTAAATGAAGGAGTATTATCTCAAGATGAAGCTAAGAGTGGTTGCTGCGAATAAAAGCAAAACCTTCCAGTTTGACAGGACTGTATTTGGCCATGGTTTCTCTATCATGGGCTACTTACCACTGCCTAAAATCCAGCTGACCTCAGACAACAGAAGGTAGCCAAGCTCTGACATTCAAATAAAGAAACGAAGGGAGAGGATGAATGCATCTTTGTGTTCTGGAAGCAAGACCTATGTTAATTCTTTGAGGAAAAAGGAAATCCAGCAGAACCAAAACCCAACAGACATCCTATTCACTGCAGGCACTATCAAAATTAGAATTGTTATTAATATTACAGCAAATTTGGTGTCATGAGAGAGCAGAAACCTTATTGCCTATCTCTGCACTTGCTGTTAAACAGTCTCCATCTGACTACCCTTTGCACACTGCAGAGATGCAACTTAAGCTGACCTAAGCTGGATCGAGAGCAGCGCGTCTGTGCTAATGTGTGTTATGTGTGCTTAGGGTGTTGATCTTGCTAAAAATTAACAAGGTAAAAAAGATTATCCCTCATACCAGCTCTCACTGCAACTACACCACTGCCACTGTGAGAGTAGGAAGGCAAGAACATAAGATGGGCGTTGAGAAGGCTACTGCAAACCAGAATGGTCACGGGACCTAAAGTGCAGATGGACTGAAGCTTTGGCTGATCTCTCTTAGGTGATTAACTGTGGGCTGTTAAGAAAATATATGGGCCCACCTTCCCTCCTCTCCCTGGTTGCTCACCCCCTCTTTCCTTCTAGACCCTCCAGAGATAAGACACATGAGGCTGCATGATCTGTCAGACCAAGGCCTAAATCCAACCAGAAAAAAAAAAAAAATCAGGTGAGGGAATTGAGGGTAAGGATTGTTTTCCATCCATGCAGGTTCCCTTATAATAGGGTTACATTATCACTCTGGCCTAGGAGAGTTCATCTTCCACCCTGCTTCTCTTCCAGCCACTGATTCAGAGCAGCAGCCAAGTGCCATGCACTCTGGTCTGCTCCCTGGGAAAGCTGCTACTCTCTCCACTGCTGACAGAGAGAAACCAGAGAAACCATCCCCTCTCCAAAAAGGTTTGATGACTCTAAACCATTAGTTTCTGTATAATCCATTTTTCACACTGGAACACAGCTCTCTAGCACCTCACACAGGAAGCAGCAGCCCCCCCATAACAGGAGTCAGGGAGGGGCAGAAAGAACAACTGCAAGTGCAGAAAGAACAACTGCGCTTCGGTTCAAGCGCAGTGGTGTATGAACCAAAATTCACCTAAATTAGTCAGATACGTGGTCACACACATCAGGAAAAAAAGAGTAAGAAAAGTCCTGTTTGCCCTGCATGATACACTGTCATCCGATCATGTGCTCTGCTGTTTCTCACAGTGCCTGGCACAGGCACTGTCTTATCTGTCAGCTGTGCATTCCACACCCCGGTGAAATACTTGCAAGGATACATTTCCCTAGAAGTGATTCTGATACCTTGGCAAGAGTAATGGCACTAATGCCAAGGGCTCACTGGCTTCCAGTCCAAATCCTACAGCACAGGGGCAATTTCTATTACTGTCAGCCATAAAGTACAGTGGATATTGTCAAGCACTTGAGTGAAAATGCATGTGTAAAGCATTAACAAGAAGGATGATACAGCTTCCTCCTTGATAAATGACTCTCTTGCCTAAAGCCTGCAGCAGGAACAACCACACATTTCACCATTATTTCCTGGGGAAGAATTTCCTTTTGGTTTTGCGGATCAGACCATCATTTAACACAACCACCTCACTAGTGGATTTGCAGTGCTACAGAGCAGCAATCCACATGATTTTATGCCTCTGGAAGACAAGCACTCATGTTAAGTAACTAAGACACAGGAGTACCTAGTTCAGGAACCTAATATTCCTTATGCAGCCAACCACGAAAGAAACCCTCCTGCAGGGAATTCGGAGCAGGTACAACTCCCAGAGTGAATACCTCGCCCACCACCTTTGTGCAGGTTGCCAGTCCTGAGGGTCCTGGGACACCTGTGACAAGGGACAGATCAGCCAGTGCTGAGAGGACATGGGAATGTGAAACAATTGAATAATGGAGAAAGCTGGGGAGGAATCCATCTGTCATATAATTGCTTCTTCATGTGTGCATTAAGCCTGAGGCATGGAAGTGTCAGGATGTTATCCACTATGAGGAAAAGGAAATACCTTATCCTGTAGGTCTGGTTATTTTTATTGGAGAGGGAGAAAAGACTCCCACGTTCCAGTTGGCTCTCTGAAACAGCTAGTCCCAGGGAGGCAGGACATTGATCCATGGCATTGCTCGAGGCTTCTCCCTTTAGTGAAAGGTTAGATACAACATTAGCCCATGCATCAATGCATGAAAGGGACAGATTTGTCAAGCAGCAGCTTGGCCAGGTCACCAGCTGGCTACTAGAAATATGCTAGACAGGGACACATACTGCTATTTTCTGAAGAAGTAGAAACATGCCTCCTTGCTGTGCACCAGATCAGACTGACTTGAGACAACCTCTCCTGCACCAGTGGGATACCTTTTTTGACTACAGCAACACTTCCCTTATTGCTTCTGGTCTTTCCAACTACTTCTTTCTTCTGTTAGGGATAGAATGTAATATATTTGATGTTCCAAGGAAACTGCTTAAGAGCTCCATGGAAGATGATAGCCAGCACTTATTATGGATCAGAGGCACTTAGATGATGTTGGAATGCCAAGTGCAGATGTTGGAATGCTAACACAAAAGAAGTTATGAATGCCTACAAACATACTAGTCAGGAAAGAGTGTAATTACAGCAATGAAATAAGGAACAAAACCAAATATCCCTTTGTTCAAAGGGACTTAAAACTATAAAACAAATATATCAGAAAGGAAATGCTGTGGCAGAAAAAGCATTCATAAGAACAAAACAAGGAGTTGTCTTAGGAGAAAGCAATTATAATTATTATGTCACATCAAATGCAACAGATAACTTACTTCCACAAACAAATGCATTTGAAGGGATTCTACAAGGAACTGAATCCTGTGTTAATGCTTTCCAGGTGTAAGATGATAGCTAGAAAACCACAGTGATGACAAGCCCGTAACTATGGCAGAATGAGAAGCTCTAATGGGGTGATAATCTTCCCAGAATTGCCTCTCCGAAGAGCTCAGCTGGCCTGGCTTGATTTCCTCTATCATTTTCAATCTTAAAGAAACACCACCAGTTTCAACTCTGCCAATCTCCAAGCCATCAGAGGGAGTCACCCTGGGACTTGAACTTTATGGGTTTTGGAGGGTTTTGCTGACATGTTAAAAACATACTCCCCAACAAAAGATGAAAAACTCCTGGGGAATCTATGCTGTAAATGAAAAGAGAAAACTAACTAGAGTGAAACTCACAGGGATCAAAAGCCAAGAGTCTGAAAAGCATTTCACCCTCTAATCTTTTGTGCTAAGTGTTTTCCTCAAGGATTCACTGCTGCTGTTTCCAGGTGACTGTCATGACCTCACACTGGCTGCTGGTCATCAAAGCGGAGCATGTGATGGACCCCCAGCCCAGATCTACCATATTCCAAATAGCCAAGTGCCAGCAGTGTTACACTACTGATCCTATCTCAGTGTTATTCTTCCTATCCCTCATGCTCTCTCCTTTTTGTGCTACAAAGACACAGTTGTTTATCTTGGAAGCTCACTTTCAGTCCCTTATCTTCCCTTTCATTTTTTCCTCCTTGCCTTTTCTCAGGCTACAGGGCATGGTGAGAGCTCTGGAGAAGGCTTATACATCTCATTTCATCTCTTCCTGCCTATCTGCTGCCAGGGAGTGAAAAAGATGGCAGGGTCTCTCTCCTCTTGCTGCCATCATATACCGTGGAAGAAAAAGCGGTTTTGTCACTCCATACACACTGCAGGGGAGAAAAGGTGTTGAGATGATCAGAGTATCCTCTTTCTTCTGCTGACCTTAGGGAAGTCAGGCACAAGGGACCAAGGGGCTACAGAGATTATGGTACATCTCACTGTCAGAGTTTACAATCAATTCCCCTTCCTCACCTGCTCCCCGCCATCAGGACTCTGTTCTACTCTCCTGTGGTTAACGAGAGCCTCCAAGCTACAGGTGCTCGCCTGCTGTGACTCACAGAGGCCGCTCTTATTAAACAACATACAATTAATACCACAATGAACTTCTACACTGTCTTTAAGAAAGCACTGTATGAAGTGAGGCAGCTATTGATATGCTGGTGCAGTGCCTGGGGAACTAAGGCAGGCATGAGGGAGGACGACTTGTCTGAGGTCCCACCAAAGGAATCAAGGGCACGGCACTTAAGAAACGACTGAGTAGCAGCATAAGGAGCCGTGAGAGTGGTTCTGACACCCAAACCAGCTCCTCCTGCGAGCTATAGTCTTGACCCCATAGCATGCTGACAGACTCAATGCCTGGCTTTGATGGCAAAAGAAATCCAGGAGGAGTGAACAATTTGGTTAGACAGAAAACAGGACACATGTTTACCTGCATACTCGTAGTACTTTTGAAACATCTCATTTAAAAGCTCGGCTGTGAGTCTGCATACTAATAACTTCCTCCTGCTCCTTAAGGAAAACATTCTGTTCCGGGTGTCAAGAAGCCCATTTCTACAACTGAAATATGCAGACATCTGTAGGACGAAGAGAGGCAATTGTGTGCAATGCTGCCTTCAGTGTGCAAACCAAACATCTGCGTTAGTCACTAGCGGTTTATTGTTTAAGTTCACAAGCAGGAGAGCCCTACAGCTCTCAACATCCACTTCCAGCAGCTGGGGCTACAAGAGGAAGTAAGTGCTACTGTAGAGAAGCGTGCAAGAGGTTCCATTACAGATGGCAAATAGCCTGAAACAGGAAAGATGGAGGGAGGGAGGCAGGAAGGCAGGCAGGCAGGAAGAAAGGAAGGAGGGACACAACTAGACAACAGTCATGTAAAAATATCTGAAGTAAATTGTGAGGCAGTATTTCAACCCATCTACATTTACAGTATGATTTGGTCGTTTGTAACTTTACTCATCTTTGAAGGCTCCAAAATGAAGTTGTAGCTATTCTGTATTATCTTGGCTGCAAGTCTAAAATTCTAACTAGAAGTTTAAATGACACTTCTGAGTAGTAAGAAGTTGCCTTAGCATTTTCTGCTTCCTGTCTGAAAAACGCTGTTTGATCTGGAAAAGAGTTAGTGCATATATGAGTGAGATGAAAAGCAGCAGTTAAAGACAATTCTGATTTACAAGTAAGATTATTAAACTGTCCTCCTGAAACTTTTCAACTTGTCTGAAGAAAATCAACAAGGTGATTACATTTTTCAGAGTGGAGAAAGTATTGTGGAAAATCCCTAAGTCAAAGTTCAAATCCTCAGACTCACAGAAACAAACCCACCTGTGACTCTCAACTAAAAAGTGCCTCTAAAATGTAGGGTGCTACTCTCATTGCCTCCCATAGAGGAAAAAAGTATTTCCTTCAAAAGTAAAAGGCTATTTTTGTGATTACAAGCCTGTTTGGTGACTTGCACTGTAGCAGGCAGCAGAGCTGCAGGGGTAACTCCTAGGTCATTGTGCCACTTAGTAAGAATGCCATTGGACAAATAAGCTTCCTGTTCACTTACTTCTAAGTCCATGGCATCTTTATATCCTAACACTTTTATGTATTTTTTACAATAATCAGGGTATTTAATATGAAATATTACCATAAAAGCACAACTCCGGTTTAGAAACTCTTACCTATGTCAAGAGATCCAGAACTAAGGCTAGTCAAAGCTCAGCAAGCGTGTCAGAGCAACAGACAAAAGCAAAGGTGGTTGAAAAGACATTGAAATCAATTCTCTCTTAGAAAATCTTGACCTCACTAAACATAACACAGGAGAAGACTGATTCAGTCAGAGCTTTTTAAAAGACATTATCAAGATATGCTATTCTGATTTTAGATCTTTCAGTTGTTATGCTAAATTTTGACTGTATAAGGATTTTGTTCAATACACTAAAAGGCAGAGCTGCCTGCTCTTCCTATAGTGTGGATATTCATTTCTACAGACACTGATATGATGAACAAGAAAGCAAAGCCATCCAGGACCCCAGACTTTGGATTTGTAGTAAAACTCTGAAAACATCCAGACTTGTAGTAAAACTAGGATCTCGATTTTTAGAGGCATCATGCTGAATAAATTCAACATCTTTTAAGACTTACATCATCTACAGCTGGACCTGAAATCCAAATCTATCAGTCTTGCACATCATTATGGGCACAAATGCCTTAACATAAACCTAGACAGAGAAAGGCAGCACTGCTCTAAATCTTGGTAATTTCAAATGGAGAAGAGTCATACTCACTCCAACTCCTCGTAAAGGAAGTTGCCCTGAATTTTCAGAAAGAGAATCAATCAGGTGAATACCTTTGACCATATAGCCTAGACATGAGGACATGAAGATTTACCTATAAATTTCCTCTTCTGAAACTATAATTGTTCATCATTTGACTGAGGCACTTCTTACCCTTTACTCTTCTTCTTCCACAGAAAAGGTAAAAGCTTTTCCATAATTTTTTTGCATATACATGTCCTAGTTTGGACAAATTTGGAGGAGAATATCCCCTGATAGAAGTCAGGTCGCAACCACCCCTCCCCCCCAGGTTCGGGAAAAAATTTCCTCAAAGGAAAGTGAAAGAGATAACAAGCTATTTATTTAACAAACACACAGGTGGGGAATAGTAATGCTAAATAATGAGATCGATCTCTCTGTGGAGAGAAAACCTGAGAAGATTTCAGAGGTCCTCTGTAGGTGCGGTCTCTCTCCTCCTCGGAGCTGGTCGGCGAGGGGCCACCCCCCCGGGCCTCTGGGAAAATTCTCCTGATGTGTTCAGATGTTGTTGAAACAGTCCAGAAGAGAAGAAAAGAGCAAAAAAACCCCAAAAATCCTAGGAAAATGAAATTCAACCCTCCGTCTCTCGCTGGGAGAAAAAGAGCCAGAAAAAAAAAAAGGGTACCGCAGAAACAGAGGAGCATATCTCAGTGTCCTTGAAACAATTGCTTTGAAAAGTTTTTTGTTTTCTGTCCTTCTCAGGCTCAGTTTAAAGACACAGACGAGATTGGTGGGCATAGGGTAGCGATAGGGGATACACATTATAAAGTCACCCCACGACAATACATGTTGTGAAGCATCAGTGAATTCTCCATAGTGAAAGCTATTATATTGTGCTCTGACAGACATCTTTAGGAAAAGTAAAGCCAGAAAGCATTATCAATGTTTTGGAATCATATGAGTTTTATGGATTTACAGTGTAAAAACTAGATGCTTTACTATCTTTAGCCGCCATATGTTCATATATCTACTATTTAGTGCTGAAAGCAAAAGTGGTAAGACTGTTAACATGGAGTAAGGATTCTGATTTAGCTCATTATCATCACATAGCACTTCCTAGGAGGCTGGCTAGAAGAAAGTGGGATGGGAAACATACCTAATTAAGAGCCTGAAGAAAACTTATTTAAGTATCAGTCGTGTGGGAAGAATTAAATGGCTAACGCTATCAGAAAAGAGGTGATAATGGATGGCACAAGTGCTTTCCAGATAGGCTTGAGAGCAGCAATCTGGTGCTTAAACTTCTGTCAGGTTCCCAGGGTACAGCAGGTCTGGCTCGAAACCCTGAAGGGCAAAAGACGGTAATTTTTTTCTATGAACTCTGTTTCTTTGGTTTTGTAATACCTGAATCACACAGATGAAGCTTCAGAAGGTGTTCACTTTTGTAATGCAAACTGCAACCATCTAAACTTAAAATGTCACCTCCAGATTTCTTTTTAACTGTAATAGAAATTTTGGGAGCAGCAAGACCACCCAGCACTGACTTCTACAGCTGGCCGAAATGTCCTGGGTGCCTAGTCACCCATGGGCACTTTTAGAGTTTCAGTGAAGCGCTGTGGGCTAGGCTGTAGTGTAACAAGCTAGTTTTAGGCAGTTTTTTCAGCAAGAAAAAATTCTGGCTAGAGCCAGGATTTAAATTAAAAACCTTTGGGCCTTTCACCCCAGAAGAGTCAAAACTCCGCATTATCAGCATTTTACTAATAGCATTTCCACTGGAGGATGAACAAATCCTGTTGGCGGAACAATGCAATTAACCTGAGTGTAAAAACATTAAATCTACTCTTCAGAACAAGAAAAGTAGGAATTGGTAAATGCAAACTTGATGAAAGCCACCCATCTGGCGTGGGATATTTGCTGGTGTGTAACTTATGTTTTACAATAATACACTTACAAAAATTGAGATCTATTCTTGTGCTGCTACTCTTGCAACAAGACTGTAGCAACTACATCAGAAATATGGTTTAGCAAAGAGAACTAACCTACCACATTTCCTAGAAACCATTAAATATTCATATGCATGTTAATATATTGCACCTGGCAGTAACAATCTCGGCCCCAACCTAGAATAAAACTCCATTTTTCCCAGTCAAGTGAAAATAATGTACAGTCACTGCTACGATAACAGGTCTAATCATTTCCTTAGGCTGTCTCCATTCTCCATATGTTGGCTGTGCATAATTCATAGGATTTGCCATATGTTGTCTGAAGCAAGTGTCCCTATAAGTGTTTGTGGTTCTACTCGAAGGCATGTCTTCATAAATTACATTGTGATATATTTGACATTAAAAAAAAAAAAAAAAACAAACAGGGAAAACAAGTCAGTGAAACATAATCTGCTTAAAGTTTACCACTTAGCCATGTGTTGAAGTGATTAGCTCCCCAAAGTACAATTTTTTTCTCAGTGTGTGAAGTCTGCTTCTGCTGGCAGCAGTTTCAAAGGCAAAAAACAATTTATCTTTCTCTCAAAATAAGGACTTGGTCCAGCAATCATTACCAACACAGATAGCTTCTGCTGGCTTCCGAGAGCCTGAGCACACGAACTAGGATTGGTCACTTGAGTAAAGGATGGCGAGATTAGACTTTCCACTGGTTGCAGCCTTGCAGCAGAGAACCCCCACAGTACAACCTGGGCTTCCTGTTTCCTGACAGACCTCACAGCTTCAATGACTTTTCTGACTCCCAGCTGGTTTCCCTGCAGCATCTTCAATAATTTTTAGGCAAGCAAAGTTCAAAAGATAAGCAGCTGTGGAGCAAAGACAGTATTGGTCAAAATAACAGGATGACAAACAACAGGATCTCCCAAGAGAGTGGCATTGTTCAGAGAGGGGAAACAAATGGCAAAAAGTAGAAACAAGGGCAGAGGAAAGGGAAAAATAAAAGCAGAAGTGATGTAACCTGTTTGCTTCTGTCTCCTGATAGCTAATGAAAGATGAGCTAATTAGCACACCCCTCAGCTGAAACAGGAATAAGCCCTCCTTTCTACAGACAGCTATGCATATTGCAAAGGCTCTCAGGGGCATCCTGTCTCTCAGACTGATGACCCCCCTGACCCGTGTGGCTGAGATCTGCTCTTCAGCTGAAAAGGTGCTGGAGAAAGGAAGGCAGGCAGCCGAATGGATGGACACAGCAGGATCTTGTGGTACATCTTTACTTGAGAAAACAGGATAAAAATCTGAAGGATAAAGGAATATAAACATGGAAGTTCCTTTTATGCTGAGAGAAAACAAATCATCATCTGAAGCTTTTAGGAGGAAAATGGGAACTGGGTTGAAGAGAGGCGAACCGGAATGCTGATGGGTAGCTTTGCATATTTAAGAACTTCAAATTTTAAGAGAGCTTCTCACTATGTTAAGCATAACTGTGTTTCCAGAATTCCACTACACTGAGGAAGTCAGAAAAGCAAGCATAAACTTCAATGCTAAAGTGATGCCCATTTTCTAAACCATAATTTATTTCTGATGCCCACAGCAGTGGTGTCATCAAATCCCACTGGCAGCTACCACAACAAAAACTTTCACACATAATATAAAAATTTCTTATGCAGCCACGACCCTGTGAAGAGACATGTATTTCCAACATGAATAACACAGTTATGCTGGCACAGCGGGGCTACAGGCACTTCCAGTAAAACATATGCCCACTCTTCAGCTGGTCAATGACTCAGGAAAGCCTGACTCCCACAAAAAGGAGAAGGCCATGTTCCCCAGCTCCAGTTCAAGAAGAGGGTGCTTCAGACTGCAAACAGAAATATTTGGGTTTTAACAGAGCTATGTGTCAGTGTGATGCAATGAGAGCAAAGAGCCAGACTTCCAAGTGTCCCAGGCAGCACTATGTTGACATTCTTATATTAAAAAAATAGAGTACATAAACCCAGAAAAATTAAAATGGTAATCGTTTCTTTTGTTGAAAGTTTACCTTTAGGAAGAGGAAATTTTTTCATGTATTGGGATTTAGTTAATCTCACAACAGATCACCTAAGCATCTCAGTTTTCATGTATGCAGAAACACATTTAAGATCCAAGAAAGACAAGGTCCAATTCTTTTGCAAGACAACGGGTCTTGCAAAAGGCACCACTGACAGTCCAGTACAAACCTAGTACATGATTCTTTCAACATTTCAAAGATGGCCACAGTTCTCATTGTGTTTTGATGTTTGGGTTTTTTTAAACAGCTCTATGAATTATTATTAAAAAATTTAAGTTCAGAAAATAATGAAAACTAAAGCCAAGACAAACATGTTAGAATGAGGAGACTATTGTTCACTTAAGATCCAATTTTGCACCAATGAAACCAAAGGAAGTTCTACTGCCTTCTTTGCTGAAGGAGATAACACACCCTCACTTGTGGTTCTTCACCTTCACACCTGGTAGAGAAACATATTCAACCTCATAAGGTCTAGTAACACCCAGAACCAGGTCTTGCCTCTGGCCATCAACACTACAACCGTCATTACCTTTCTTTTTCCTAGGCAAAAAGTGACAAGAAAGGAGATCGAGAATCCTAGATGTGAACACATCAGTTACTACCAACCAACAGTACGCTCTCTGGAATTTGCTGAAGACAGAATACACTTAACACCTGAACACTCACTGTCTAACAAATCCAAGTTATTACCTCACGTATGAGGAAGCGGCACAGCCATAGGCACCTCAGGGGCAACTGCTGAATACAATCAGATATTAAAAGTGGAAGAAGAAAGAGACTCAAATAGCTTCTACATCTCTCAATGATTTTTTCCAGCTAGGAGCTGATTTTCTACAGGAAACACCGTATTTCGAAGGGTTCAGCTGTAGCTGGAGAATCATGAAGCTCATCACAGAAGCTTCAAGTATGGTGTTGGGTAACAGCATAGTAGTTCCCGATTCTAATGTTGTGGTAGGTCACACAGCATTTAACAGGGGGAAAGGGTGGAATTGGCAGTCTCCACCTTACAGGAAACTTGGTCATTCATGTGTCTGCAGAACATGACACCTTTATGGTTATTCCCTGGTCAGCACTGGAGTTAAAGGGCACACATGACTGTGCGCACAAGTACATGCTTCTGCCGTTAAATCCTAACTCCCTCCTGTTCAAGGCTGGAGAGCTCCAGGAAGGAGTTTGGGCATAAACAGCCTGTTGCCAACAGAGCAATTCGTGTAGCTGCCTCCCAGTGACTGTTTTTCCTAGGTGTCCTGCAGTTACGAGCAGTTTTCATGGAAATGTGTTCCTCTTCACCTTCTTTCCTGAGGCGTGGTTCCTTTCCCTTCTGTACCATCACGACATTAGAAGATGTTCAGGTTGAGTATTACGAACAAGTTCTGCACTCAGAGGGTGGTCAAGCACTGTAAAAAGCTCTCCAAGGAAACTGTCATGGCCCCAAGCCTGTCAGGGTCAAGAAGCATTTGGACAATGCACTTAAGATACATGGTTTAACTTTTAGGTTGCCCTGTGTGAAATCTTGGGTCCCTTCCAATTCAGGATATTCTGTGATTCTATAAATGGCAATTATGCATGAGGACTGTCTTCATTTCTGTAACATGATGGAGGCAGAGCTGGCTGCTTTCATCAGAGCAGCTAATCCAGCCTGCACTATGCTCCCAGTATGACTCTGAGAAAGTAGGTAGAAGAGAGTACACCACAGTGATCTCATAAAGGAGACACACAACTTCTGCTGTATTTTACAACACACCAGCTTGATATCCTACTATTACAGAAAGGCAGAACCGGGGTTTCTTGATGCAAATCAGCAAGAGGCTTTCTCTAGAGAATGTTGATACTTACAAGAGAAGCTTGATTTTACTCTTATCCCTGGAAGATTTCTACTTCACTTTGTAATTAGAAGGTTTTGCCTACATCTGTCAATTGGAAAAAACTATAGCTCACCTGATTCGTCAGTGCCCCCTGCAAAGAACATCTTCAATGTGAATACTCTGGGAGTGCACCGATACTGAGAACATCTTGATGTTATTTTTTAAATGAGCTTCATGAATAAAATTTAATAGCCTAACTCTTTCCACATTAGAGGACTAAAAACCCTTTCTCTTTCAAAGCAGGTTTTGAGTGCAAAAGATTTGGTGGATATTTCCACACAAGGCTAACATTCTTCAGTACCAAGTGTATATTTAGACACAAAAGCTAAGTGTATTATGTTTTTTTCCCATGGCACAAGAAAACTTAGCTGCCACCTTCATTTTTTTGAAGATGTGCATGGTTTAATAATTGAAGTAGATAAAAGTATTTTATTCCTTAAGCATAAAAGCTCCCAGAAACCCCAGCCGAGAGGAAACCCCACTGTGCTAAATGATGTGCAAATACAGAGTAACACACAACATTCTCCCAAAGTTTACCATCAGCAGAATCACAAAGAAAGTACCATTGCTACTTTACATGGTTCAAACCATGCAGCTGAGCTGAGAAAGAAACCCAGATCTGCACAGACCTGATACAACGGATTTAACCACAATCTCCAGCCACGGCAGGATGAAACTTGAGGTCTTACCTCAGTGAGTGCTCTACTAACTCTCACAAGGTATGATCTCCTTAGCCTATTTTCCCCTTATGTAGGCAGCTTGCCAACCCACTTTCCTTCTCCTCCTTCACCTTTTAAAATTTTTTTAATTGTAGCTCACTAATGAGTCATTTGTCATTTTGCAGTCACCAGTAGTTTAACTCAAAGCGGTCAAGTGCCTCATTAAATTCTTCCCTACTTAACATTAACACGTCACACATTTCACTGTGATTTTTCTGTTCTAGCTGCATGTGTTTAAGCTTTTGTTATGAGCAGCTTCTTTCAACGGTTATTAACGCCCATTTCATTGGAGATGAAGGAAGCAGTTTACCAGTAGACATAGGTCTCAAGAAATTTCAGTAGATACAGAGATCACTCTTTGCTTCTACAAAGACAAAAGTATCACAAATTTTGCAAAGTAGTTATAAAGAAAAACACATGGTGTTGTTTGAGTCCAGCACACTCAACAGAAATGCCATAATAGGATCCTATTCTGCCCCTGGAGTAACAAGCATCAATATATCAGCCATAATTCAAAAGATGGATAATAAAAGCTGTGAAACAAAAATGATACACAATAAAGCTATGAATAATAAGAAGGCTGCTATGGAAAAAAATAGTTAAGGCATTGCACCTAAGCCAGCTGTTGAGACTCCCTGACTCAGCATTGTCTAACAGAGCAGTTATTGTTCGCCTTAAAGCCGAAATTCAGTGGCGCTGCGGGAAGAGCAAACATGGAAATACAATGGGCCAAGCTGTTAGTCTCAAGGAAATGTGTTTTCCCTGTCTCCAATTAGGGGCAACGTTGCCTTGCACAAGCTGGCAACAAGCAGACCAAAGGCTTACCTGACAGGATACATAGCACATCTGCTGCAAAGCCTGGAGGAGCCGCCAGAGCTTCCCAAGGGTCAGTGCTCCAAGAAACAATGTAACAAAGAGGGAAGCTCCAAAGAAGGATCATCCAGTGCTGGCCAAACATTTAGTAAACACGCACTGCATTTAAACCATTTTACTGTTTTCAAAGCCAAAGTACAGGTTTTGTTCTAAATCCAGTGTGGTTTTGCTCCAAAAAGACCAAAATTACACTGTCTAGGGAAAAAATTAGGCTTGGTGAGGAAACCACAAGCTCTCATCAGAGGTTGAAACTCGGGGTCCCGCCTAAGAGTGGGAGAGTTTCAAGCTTCCTTCCGGAGATGGGAAGGATTCAAGATCTCCTGCTCAGACATGGCATAACTGCAGAGGCCAGGAAGGCACAGGCAGCCTGCTGCCCACCCAGCAATCAAGATTTTTCAGGAGATGCATTTTGTGGCAGTCACTGAACCATACAGCACCATTTGAAGCCAGAAAAATGAGCATACAACCAGAATGAAGTCTGCTATAAATCAGTGTGGAGGTGAACTAACTAGCAAGATTTCAGTGTAAACCAATGTGAAGAAGAGTGCTTGAGCTACAGCTTGTAAATCCAAACAAAAGCAATCTTCCGAAGCCAAAACTATCCCTGTTGCCATCAGAACTGGGAACATATACATAACCTATGCAATTAATTCAGTGAAGTAATTTATAATGTTTATAAATTAATCAAGAAGGTAACACTTACAGCCCAGTACTTTTTAATGGCAGAATTACCATGTTTTAATACCAGAATTACCATTAAGAATCAAGGCAGAAAAGAATCAAATACTTAAAAGGCAGAGTTAACAAACCAACCCAGTTGTTCTCATCTTGAGATTCCCTGAATCTTATAACCCTGCCAAGCAAATTGATGTCTTACGAGCAAGTTAGTGAAATGAAAGATTTATTTTTGTCTGTTGTATGAGAAGACTGTCATCTCACAGAACATACTTCCACCGCTACTGGTAAAATAAAAAACGTCTATTAAGTCACAAGCATTTCCTCCCATTATTGAGAGTAAACAACAGAGTAAACAACATATTCTTAGGCAACTCTGCATTTTTTTCATGAGTATTTTGTTATGAAGCTAAAATATTAAATGGTACAAGATGTATTTGTTAGCAAACGTCATGCTATTTATTTGCTTAGACTGGGCAGGAGTATCATTATAAAAGGCATACCAGAGGCATTTATAGAAGTCTCATGAAAGGCTATTTCCTACTCTTGTGTTTTGCAGTTCTACTATGAATGCCCAAGGCAAACCAAACAATCCATTCCTATCAGCCAAACCCCAAAGTTCTGCAAATGACATAGAAGGTACTGAAAATACAGATTTTTTTTTTTTTGCAGTTTTACATAAATAAAATATTACGGTCAAATCAGTTTGTTCTTTCACACAGCATGAAAGATCAGCATTAAAAACATCTAGATTTCCAGAACAAAATCAATTCTTTCCTTGAAAAATTTTCAATTGTTTATTAGGCTTGAAGTAAGGTGGTGTAGATCTAAGAGCATCATTAACTTCAGTGAGAAGTTTCAGCCTTATTCTAGGCCGAAACCAAGATGAGCACAAAGGCAGCTAAGGATATCACACAACACAATTATAATGGTGCCAGCAGCATTTGAAAGGCACCTAATTACGTGTTTTAAGGCAAAATTTAAAATATTAGGGATAGTTTGCTAATTTAAAACTAAGACATCCCTTGTAAACATTAACAGCTCTAAACTACACTGATTTTTTTGGTATACCAAAATTGAATAATTTAGATGTATAAGCATTAAATCTAGTGGAAAATGCCATAAATCCTTTGGTATTAACCCTGCAACCATGGGCATAAAAATGTCTCTGGCATTACACCTCATCCTGACACTGGGAAAGTGATACAAGACTCAGACATTTGATTTGGTCCATTCTATAAGAAGGCATTCTGCTTTTCTATTATGTTTTCTTCTTACAGCTGCCATCCCAAGGAAAGCAGATGTATCACAGCCCTCCAGGAACACAGCACTAGTTGCTGCCACCTGTTCCTACAGAGACCCTCACCCCCTATGCCATCCTCTTGCCGACCTCACCACTGTTTCTGCCTGGGCTGGCCTCACCTGAACAGGTGACCCCTGTACAAAGCACCGTGTCCCCACTGGAGCCTCATGCTCTGTGTCTGCCGTGGGTTCAGCAGGGCTGCAGCCAGCAGAGCCACTCGGCGACTGCTCCCCAGAAACTGCAAAATCCAGTCAGCTGGTCAGGGCATCTAAGGGGGCACCAGGAAGGCAGCAGCAGCAGAAGTGCATCAGCATTCAAACAGCATGGTCTGCAACCTCTTGTTAACAGCAGCATAAGCAATCTTGAAGATTCTCTTAGCAGAAACTTAAATACAGCAGTCACTACAGTGAGATCTGATTTATTCCTGAATGTAAAGGACACTCCACCACAGAACAAACACCAATGCCTTTTCTACCCAGTTGTTTTACACAGAGCTCATCAGGCCACAGACCCGGGAAGCCAGTGACAACACTAACAGCTGCCACGTCTTTCCACTACTGCTAAGTTTCATCAATACACGCCAGACTGACTGATCCAGGCTGCAGCCCAAAGAGACTCATTTGGCAAGGTTATGTAAGAAATGAGCTGCTGGACCGGCTGCTTCATTTTTTTTTATCCACACAAATTAAAAAGTGTGGTCATGCGTAAGTTAATCAATAGCAGAAAACAGCTATCCCCACTTTTTATGCCAGTTGGCCTATTTAATGCTCTCAATTTTAAAAGCAGCAATAAAAAGGCCACAAAACAGAAGATGTGTCAGATGAGTGGAGGACGGTGACTGGCTGGAGAGTAAGCCAGGGTGTCACGTCCATCGTTACGCATTTCCCAGAACCCAAGTATAAAATTGGCAGAAGTTACAGATCAACCTCAAGCCAGCAATATACATTACGAGTTACTGCAATGAAACAGAGTGAAGCCCTGGATAAAGCAATATAAACTTGGAAAAAAGAAGGCAACTAAGAGATATGAGTAAGTAGATGCAAAGGCACTCTCTCTCAAGAAAGCACCAAAAGAAAATAAAACCAAATGTAAAATACCTAACTACCACCGACAACGCCATACCCACTATTTGAGTGCTTATAAACAAAAAAAGAATTTTTTTTTTGTCAGCAGTCACCCTTTCAAAAATAATGAAAAAATTGTCCCTGGATTTACCAATTACACGTTTTGAACTTCTAATATAATTTTTTAGTTAATATTCATGAGAGTATTGTGGAATACTTCCTCCCAATTTGTAAGCTAAGAATAAAACAAACACAAACAACACATTCTTTGGCATATCTCCAGGCTTTGCATTTAAAAAGTCATGGTACTCAAAACAGGAATTTGCTAATGTTACTTTAAATTTCCCATTAAAAAAAAAAAAAAAAAAAAAAAAAAGGTCAGTGCCTCCAGGAGGTGGACAATATACATTAAAAAAGTAAAGAAGCTGCAAGCTGTTAGACTGTGGATTCATGCCTAACATGCATTAACTATGTCCATTACAGCAAATTTTTACAGCCATTTGGTATCCTGACAGCTTACTCTGAGGTTTGCCATCATTACAATGCCAGCCCCATGCTTGCCTTATGTAATACTGTCTGTATCTGTGTAACTTTTTTCAGCAATGAAGAATTACTTTATTCTAAGGCACGGTGTTCTTCAACTATTTTAAAAAAAGACTGAAATGGGGGAAAGAGATTGTTTGGTCCAAAGCCCAGTTAATCAAGATGGAATGTCTCCTGGTGCTCACATCTGACCTCAGGGTTTTTCAGGATTTCACTGGTCTCCCTGGTGATAGTTGCTATGAGCACTTTCAGTGTGTGTCATGAGAAATACTTGAAAAGACATTTTCACTGCTTTCACACAGTCCTTCTAACCTTAGCTGTATTAACTTTTGTCAATGTTGTTGACCATAAAAAAAAAAAGTTGAAAATGCTTCTAATTTTTTCTTTTCATTCCTTGCAGGGAATCCAAGCACTGGACAGGGTTTGCCTCCTCCTGCCACAATGAGCCACTTTAAAACCTTTCAAGATGGAAAGATTTTTTCAAAACCTGCCCTCCAGGGAATGAGCTTGAGAAGATGAAGGTGTCTTGTCCTTTTAAAAGGCTCAAGCCAGGCAAAACACATCTAGGGGTGATGCAAAGTAAATTATAGCCATGGAGCCACGTTCATCAAATACTGGGCCCTAAGAATCTCATTGTATTTTATGAAAATGAACAAGTTGAGTCTCACTGTTTGAGAGGCTACAATTAATTGTATTTCTTTTTCCTTCTCACTCGGTTGAAAATACCAACATTCTGTAAGTTTTAAATCACATAGTCTTCCAACCAACAAACAAAATGCTTTTTTATAAACTTCTTTAGAAGATAAAACCATCTTGTTTAATGTTTGCTCTGTAATACCAAGGCAGTAGGGTCCTGTTGTCAAAAGTACTGCAATGTGTGTACTTATGCATGGTAAGTTTTGAGCAGTTAAACTGTTTGAATTGATCTGACAGAACCAAACACTGCAGTTCAATACAACAATTTCTCCTGCCTTTTTGTTTTGCTTTATCTTCTGGATATTCCAAAGAAAGTTAAACTTTAATACTTGAAAAGCACAGATAAACTACACTCATGTATACTTTTTGGTCTAGTAGTAAAGAAAAATTAGCTGGGTATTAAAAAGAGTCAACAACTGAAACGTATTCAAAATTGGTTGGAACATCAAAAACTGACACAACTTAAAACACACAAATGATGAACTTTCAGAAGCCTCGGGAAACCATGATTAAGGCAATCATTTCCAAAAAACACAAGGGTACAATTCCTTTGGCAGCAGCAGAAATGCATTCAGCTATATTAATATGCATTAAACATCTGCTTAAAAGCTTTCTGGCAAACTTAAGTGAAAACCAAATTTTATACTGAATGGCAAAGCTCAAGTTTTTCCTATAAAAGACTGCTTTACACACATGAGATTTTGACATGTTGTTGGAAGAGAGCCTGAAAAACATCCCCACATTTCGAGCTGAAAATATCTGGATTCAAAATGGAACTGTAATTCTCAGAGAGTTGTAATTCAAGTCCTTTATACTTTCCACTACTGTCTAATTGACAACTAACCTACACTTACTTAAAAGGGGGAGGAAAAACTTCATATAATTAGAATATTCAGCTGACAGAGGACTTTTGAGGCAAAAGACTTTCATGTTACAACTCCCGCAGGAAAACAAAATGGCAACTTGAATGTTTTTTCACTTTTAACGGTGGACTGAAACACATGGGAAGACATTAGTGCTGTCCTCAGCTGCTTAACGGGAAGGCAGACACACAGAAGGCAAACCGTGGTATTCCCAGAGGTGCAGAGTGATGGCAGGAGAACCAGTCGATCCAAACTGCATGACAGAAAATTCTGATTAACTGCAAGGAAAAAGTCTTCTCTGTGACAGCAGTCAAACAAGGCAACAGGTTGCCTAGAGAGTTAGTGAAATCTCCATTCTTGGATGTACACAAAGCTCAAGAGCAAACAGCCTTGAGCAACCTCATCTAAGCAGCTGCTTGGAACAGGCTGGACTTGATGACCTCCAGACATGCCTCCCAAACTAAATTACACCATGCTTCTATACAGGGGCTGAAAAGATAAATTGCACATTTATAGGCAAAGCGAATACACAGCTTCTTCACATACACCTACTTCTCAATAAATATTTTTTTTTATTTTAAAATAATAAATAATTTTAGCTTCACAATTACAGCTAAAGAAAACTCAAACTCTTCCTTGGACTGTAGACAGTCCCCTAAACAAGAATTTTGTTCATATTAACAATACACTAAACTCATTTGGAAATAAGAGAAATAATTCTCCAAATAAAAATATTGAGTATTGCACACACACTTTGCCTGTATCAGGAAGACATCTATACCTTCCTGAGAGAATAAAGAGTTCTTTAAAGGCAGTGACTGTTAACTATGCTTATTTGATGTGCACTGGGGCAGATTAAAAGCTTTTTCAAACATTTTTAATATGACAAGGCCAATAGCCACTGACTCATGCTGCTGTGTGCATTACCTTTTGGAAGAAGTGTCATCCAAAAACATAAGCATGATCAGATTAGCCCAACAATACTCAGGATAAAAATCTTTACCTCTGTTCCTGAAAAATGTCTGTGCTGGAATGTAAGACAGTTTCAGGCTTTAGGAAGAAAATTCTTCAGGAATAAAAATATGAATGTATTAATATTTAAGTAATATGTATTCTAAATTTTACTATTCCAATATGTAATCAACATACTGCAAAAAGCAGCAAGATTACTTAATGGAGGCCACTTTAAGGAAAAAAAATAGGTTAAAAGTAAAGTCCAGCTGTTTCCTGAAGATCTGTCCTAAAGAGGTCCAGCACCAGCTCCTTTCCATCTCTATTATAAAGCAGTACTTTCAGGCAATTTGGTGAAATGCTAACAACTACCAAAAAAAGTCAATTTAAGAAACATGTCCAGCAAGTGACCTTACCAAAGTACAGGAAGACTGAGGAAACATACTTTCTTCAAAAAAGAAGATTTAGCTTTTGAATAGGTGACATTTTTCACAGTACAAGGCTTTTCAGCCTTAAATACTCCTTTTCATCCTTGAATTGAATATTCTCTTCTTAGTAAGGAATTAAACACAGCAAGTCAGAATTACATCATATTCATTGGGTACACACATTTTTTTCAACTGGTGGCCGAAAAACTTGCAGGTTGGCAGATGCTTTCCAGGTTAAAGATCATCATCTCTCACACTGGACACTTCTAACGAAGGCTAGTAACTGTCTAATTCCCTCCCAAACCTATGCATGCTCCAGGAAGAATGTGTTCCAGAACGTTGCCACTTCAGTCACTCCTAGACATCTTTTCCATGATCTTAATTATTTTTTTGACTTCAGCAACACAATTTCCCACTTCCCTCCCCAGCCATAAGTTCCCAGGTCATCTGGAATCACCTTCGCACCCAAGTGGTTCCATGTATTCTGTACTTTCTCAATTATGTCACCTTTGTTACAAGATAGAGAGACTACAATCATATACAGTGTTTAATAAATTCCACACCATGGATTTATATAGCTAACTCTTTCTGATATGTAGCATACTATTAACCTAGAACACTTACAAAGAACACATTAAACCAGAGCCATAGTTTAATAGCTTAATCCATGGTTTAATCCATAGTCTATTATGTATTTTACCCTTTCTGCTTCCCCTTTTAATATGCCTTTGATTGTTTCCTCATTTTTATCTACTTCCTTTCTGAAATATTATAATGGGAAGTGAGGGTTTTTTGGGAGGCCTTTTCATTTAATGAGAAAACTGAATTAAAATACATCATCTATTACAACTCTTCAGCATGTAAATTGTGAATGAAGACCTAGTACAAAATCAGGATTTTTCTTGTGGGTTCTTCAACACAGTCATTTTTAATTGACCATTATTTCCACATCATACCTTTTGTGACTGCTCCCTTGCATATGGAGAAGTAACTAAATTTTTTGGACATTATTGTTTTCTGACATCACAGCAATCCTCATCTTCCTCTATATTCTGCATCATTATCACCATTCTGTGTTATAACTCCTGGTATATTTCCAGGATAATTGCTATATATTCACTCAATTTCTATCCACATGGACTGAGGCACCTGATGATACATGTGACTTATTAATGCTATCCAGTTTCACTGTCCTCAAAGCACAAAGCCATTATTCCAAAGGTGTAACCTGTTCCTATTCTTACATATAAACCAATATTACAACTCTGGAATATTCACTGTTTAAGTATCCTAACGAAAAATCAGACACTCCAATCCATTTGCCTTAGCTTGTAAGAGTTTGACATTTGTATAGAAGCACTTGCAGACTGAGTGTTGGTTTGATTATCTGTTTTTATGTGCGCTGTTTAATTAAGACTGTCAGCTTGTTTCTTGATAAAACTTGATAATACTTCTGTTCTTCTCAGACAATTTTTGACATTTTCTACCATGGAAGAGACATCACCTAGAAGTACTCATTTGTTTGCTTTCATTTATTTTTCCAAATTTTAGGTTGAGAGAAGACTGGATAGAGAAGCAAGAGTTACTTGCTCCAGCACAAATGCAATTATGATGCTTCCAGACTCCTCAATGAAGGTTTTTGCCTTCCACTGTGGTAGGAAGGTACTTGGCAGGCTGTATCTGACGCTTAGAAACCGCTCCCTGCATTGAGATACACACTGCAGGTGTTCACTTTGAGAGAGGATTCAAACTTTTAACTCTTCCTTGAGACAGGCAGACAAAATGAGATGGTATTCAAAAGCCTGTTGGGAAGACTATTCACCAAGTATGACACAACCTAGGCTGGAATTCTTCTGTCTGAAAGAATTGAGTCAGTCTGCCCCAAAACCTATACTGAGAAGCCTCACTTCATGCTGCCTGAGTTCAGAGGTTCATTGTCTCAAGAGATCAGGACAAAAAGCCCTCCGTGATCACAGTCTGATGGTCATACCTAGTCTTCAGCAAAAAACATGTATGGGTAGGGTCTCTCCTTATCATTAAGGGGCTTGCAAAAAAATTCCCACTGAACAGTGATAGTTTCTATCACTAAAAAGAAGTTGTTCTCCCTTTAGCTCAGACTCTCTAACAATTATGAGGAATACACAGGAAACTAAATGCTGCTAGAAGGAAGGCAGGAGGAGGCTCTCACCTCAACAGGCTTTTGTCTGATGATGAAAACATGCCCAACAGGTAAGGGAACTATGAGACTGAGTCTTTTCAGCTGGAGGCAACAATGACCATGCCCAGATCTGCTACATCCATACTTAAACACTTACTGCACTTCTGAACTAAAAAAAACCAACCAGAAAACTTGGAGAACTTTCATGAACTCTTGTAATATGTAGAATGAATACAATAGTTTACTAAAGAGCAGTTCCTTCTCAAGTGCAAAGAACATAGATTTATGTCCCATGATCCCATTCATAAAGCAAAGCCAGATATTTTGAAGAATGTCATTATGATTTTAGTGCTCATCAAAAAATAGAGAACACACTTCACATCCTATCTTTAACAAGTTAAATACAATAGTATGCAATGGTATTTTCCTATCACAAGTTCAGGTAAAATTCAAAGTTCAATAGGTCCTCTTCATCTCTCTGATCCGTTGAAGTTCCTACCACTATCTAGTTTGGGGTTCCTCCCCCCTTCTTAATCCTGATTCTATTTCTTCCAGAGCCTGTAATTGGTACCTTAATAATTTTAAAGATGAGAAACCAGACAAGAGTCTAAAGGACACATAAAAAGAATTCAAGGCTAGAAGGCATTAAAAGCCTGCTATAGGTCAATATATGACCTGTATATAAAAATTAATATATAAATGCATGAAATTTCAACGTGATATTGAAATAGCTTTTTTGACTTCTGTTCTTCAAAGTTTCTTAGAAATTGATGTAGCTCCAAATCATGTATAATGAAAGAAAATGAACAGTTGAGTAACAATAATTTTCTTTTTCGTAGAATTATTAGGGTTGGAAAAGACCTCAAGATCATCAAGTCCAACCATTAACACAGCACTGCCATCTTCACCACTAAACCATGTCCTCAAGTGCCACATCTATACACTGTTTGGGGGAACACTTCCAAGGATGGAAATTTCACCACTTCCCTAGAAAGCCTGCTCCAATGCTTGAAAACCCTTTTGATGGAGAAATGTGGAGCATTTTTTCCTGATATCCAATGTAAACCTCCCCTGGTGAAACTTGAAGCAGTTTCCTCTTGTCCTATTGCCTGTTGAGAGAAGAAAGTGACCCTGACTTCGCTACATCCTCCTTTCAGGTAGTTGTAAAGAGCAGTATCCCTGAGTGTCATTTTCTCCAGGCTAAACAAACCCAGCTCCCTCAGCTGCTCTTCATAGGACTTGTGCTCCAGACCCTTCACCATCTCCGTGCCCTTCTCTGAGCTTGCTCCAGCACCAAAATATCCCTCTTGAAGCAACGAGCCCAGAACTAAACACAGGATTCAAGGTGCAGTATCACCAGTGCCAAGTACAGGGGGACAATCACTGCCCTAGTCCTGCTGGCCATGCTGTTTCTGACATGTTTCCAGGATACCTCCAACTTTTTGCCTTCAGTAGTGGTGCTCTAGATACTCCTCCAGTAGAGAAAACATTCTGGAGAAACAAGTGTTAAGTTCCATAGCTTGTAGGCATTCCTATATCCAGATACACAGCAGCCATGGCAGGAGGCGCAGCTGGGCACACAACTGGAAGTTGCTTGTGATCACCATCTGCCCAATGCAGGTGTCTCGCACATGTATCTGCCTCTGTGGTAAGACGTGTGCTCAGCATATGATGTGAGGGCCTCTGCATTCCGGTGGCAGCCAAGGGGAAGCAAGTCCCGTGGGACAAAAGGAAACACAGCGTAATCTGTGATGACTAATTGTGGTCTGCAGCCTACCCTCCTGCCTGGTCCAAAAGAGAAGGTGAAAGGCGCAAGCTGTGGACTCTGGGGACTGCTTTGCTAAAATGACTACTCTCAAATCAGAGCATTTCTAGAAGGAAGTTTTGCATCTCTTTTAAATAAGCAATCTACCAGAAGATGCTGTCCTCCCTGAACGTAATTAAAATTTTATCTTCTCCAGTGAGTCCACGTGTACTTTGTGACTCCAGCTTGATAAAGATGTTTTGGCACCTCACAGGCACTAGCTCACTGAAGATGTGCAGGGAACACTTCATTTCATGTCATTGCCTCAACATAACATCATCAATCTGACCAGACAGCCAAATCTGGTTACATCTGTGACCAGCTGCACCTGCCATTTGTTATTTATCAAAGCGTGCATGTGTGTGTGTAGGTCCTTGCAGAATTTTCTGGGGCACCCAGTGGTGAAACTGGAAATAGATGTAAGATGATGATCCTGGTCTACTTAAACAAATCAAAATTCTTGGCTCTCCAGACTGATTAGCAATTGTTTTCATTGACACTAGCAATAACAACTCAGTAAAAATGCAAAGAAAGTACAACACAAAGTATTATCCCAAAGAGTAATTAAATCCTTATCACATGCTCCTATGTCAAAGATTCCCTGTTCAGTAGTACAACTTTTCCTATTCTGCATGGGCACAAAACACACATCATGGTAGATACGCAAAGAGACTCCTCTTTCCTCATTCCATCTATTATACAAAAAAATATTCTCCAGTTTTAATTTTGGCAATATGTCCTTACTAATCCCTATATGCTATTGTCATCCACTAATCACCTGTATCTGCACAGATGCAGTTGCTAGTAGACTAACATATTTGTTGTTGAATCTTTGTTTACAAGCAACATGAAACAACCATTGCTACTATAAAGTAAAAGCAATGATTTTATATTTTCAAACTGAAAAGGCTTAAAATTAAATTTAAAATATTTACAGTCTTCTTTCCACTGTGTCTATTCCATAGCATTGGTAAGTGTTTCCTTCCTGTGCAGATAACTGTGCTAGTGTATCTTTCTCAGATGGGCAACAGTGATAAACTGTTTAACAAGCAAGAAGACAAGTAACTATCAGATAAGTGTATTGGGCTTCCAACAAAATTTCTTTTGTCTTCAAACAAGTGGGGAAAAAGACAAAGAAAGGTGAACTGGAATAATATTCAGTTCAGTACCTGCCTTTCAGTATCTTCACAGCAAGCATTAAACATATTTGCCCAGTAACAGTCTGTTTGATACCCTGAAAGCTCAGCACATGTCCCACCTTCCCCTTCACAGCCTTCTGGAAGGCAGTCCTCAGCAGGCACGCACACAAATAATGTCAAGAAAATGCTGATACAGCAGGCTTGCCATGTGAACCCCAAGTACACTAGATTGTTTTTTAACTGGTTTTCTCAGTTACCACAAACATAGTAAAAGATGATCATCCATTTAAAATGCCACCCTCATACTACAAATCTCATATTTATATATACATGTATGCAAATATATATACATAGGATCCCACACACAAAGGAATGCATGTATTTAAATTCAGTATCAAAAAAAATTGTGGATACTGCCTCTGAGCAACCAAATGCTACACAGGAAGGCCACCATAGTAATACGCAATCCAATGTTCCGTTTACAACCTGCAGATGCAAAGACATTATTCACAACTCATTCATTCATTCACTGAAAGAAAAGCCAGTGATCAGAGTAATAAGGACTGATGTTCTGCATAAATTTAGTGCATGTGGTAAGCAATACATAGCAAAATTTCCCTCTAAGTCAGTACGACAACACAGGCTTACATACACTGTGTAATTTCAGATATCTCCCTTTAGCCCTGGGACGTCCCTGGGACGTTATCTCATTGTTGCTAATGGCAAATTATCACTTTAAAACTACTTTTACTTCCTTAAAGGCAGGTACAGAGCATAATTATTACACTATCTTAGTACAGAGTTGCAAAACTTTACAGTAAGGCCAGACTGTAATTCAGATAAGAGTATGCCAAGCTGTACCTGGCATTGCTTGCAGAATTTCTGACGAGAAGCCCAGAAGCCATAAATTGAACCATGGGCTATTCATGTCTTCTTAGCATGGCTAAGTTTGAGTAAAATGGAAAGGTTCAGAAAATACAGCATAAATGCACTAGGTGCTATCCTACAGACCAGGTAAAACCTATTACTGAAGTTTAGCTGCATTATTATAGGTGACTGGCAAGCAAAAGAAATGGTACCCTCAGGAGCAGGGTATTTATGGGCTGACCCATAAATACTGCATTTTAGTTCCAGCTGTGCTGTGCAAAACCATAAATATTGTTCAGAAGAGGATATTCACCTGGTGAATGGACGCGTGATTCCTCTGGAAACCAAAGGAACAGGACGCATGGAAATGGTGCCCAAACTAGTAAGACCTTTGGAAGGGTTGAGAAAACTTTATTCCTATCAATGAAGTACTTCTAGGAGTTAGGGTAAGTTGCCAAACTATTCCTGCTGGGCCAACACACCTACAAGTCTTGCTGAACAGTGTACACTACTATCCTCACCCCCAGTATAACATGCAGTATGATATGAAAACCAAAGGTGAAAAATCCTTTTCATGAAAAGCTGAAAAATGACCTAAATTCTCAAATGTGCTGCAAGATATATAGAATTTTTTAAGTTGTTGTCACTCTAAAAGCCTATGATACATCGTGTTTCGAGTAAAATATATTTTGAAAACCTGTGCTACCTTTCCTCTATGCAACCTCTACGCAACTCCAATAGTTGCATATATGTGTATATATATGTATACATCTATGTTACAGTGAACTCAAAAGAGATCAAAATCCCTCTTTAACTATCCAACTTCCGTAATAAATAGGACACTTATTCAAATAATTATCCAGGGAGAATCTGGGGATTGTGGAAAAAGAGAGAGGAAAAAACCCGTTGCATTTTGAAGTGCCTTTAAATTCTGCTATATTTAACAGATCATCCAATTGAGTGGAAATATTCTGATCTACAAGTTTTATTTGCTTCTGCAAACTGTTTAAATACCCATCTGTCTGTAAAATAGAACACTACTCTGGAGTCACTTTCAACGTAAGTACACAATCAAAATATATGTAAAGTAGCACAGAAAGAAGTCCTCGTGCAAAACATATACAAAAATTCCTTAATACTTTGCCTCTTATGATTTTGCTTTGATATTAAAATATTCAATCAATTAAATGACACATACAAGATCCAAGTATCCCCTCAGTAACATACAAATGTAAATCCTGACTCAGATAAAGCCTGAACTGCAGAGACATCACATAGAAACAGCTGAAGTTCTAGGCTGGTATGTGTAACATGAAAGTATGGCAAACAGAGCTGTGCTTAAAAGCAGGTGGAGTCCATCCATGTAGGCCTTTCACACATACCTCTTGTTGGCTGTCATGACACTGAGGGCCTGCAGTACCAGGCCATGAATACTGTGGAAGAAAACGAAGAAGTACGGAGATTCTACCAAGCAGAAGCACTGAAGGTCTGCCATGAGATGACTTCTTCCCTCTTGAAAAAGAGCTCTTTAAGATAATAGGTCTCAGAATTGCTAGAGAGAAGCAGAACCATTCCAGGTATAAAAACACCTTTTGCTTCTTAGAAAAAAAGAAAAAAAAATTATGCATGGGCATGAGCCCAAGCAAATCCACATGACTTTAAAGCAATACAAATAAGATACTGACTAAAAGTAAAAGCTACAGAGGAATTAATCTCTCTCCCCTGTGAATGCTGTAGTTGGGGAGAAGATGTGCACAGAGTCACAACAAACAATGTGAGTCAGTAAACACACTCTTTCCCATACTTCATGATGACAGCAGACCACTATTTGGACTAAAGGAAGAATAAAAATGTCTGAACAACTTGAAAGACCTGAACCTAAGCCAAGAAATACCAGGAAAGCTCTGGGTTCACCATTAAGATAGCACATTCAGGAGGCTGCTTGGTCATCTTGGCTCTGGAGCAAAGTGAGCTTGCATGATGCCATGACAGTGTGAGCACATCTGGATGACTTGCCATTAAGCACAGGCTGTTAGCTCATTCTCTGAAGATCTACTGCAAATAGGGTGATTATATTTTAAATAGGATAAAAAATATATGCACTCTATCCTATCAAAACCCATTGCATAACTCCAGCTTTCACTGTGGTTGTAGCAGGAAGTTCTGATTTTACCATTCAAACCCCATGAGACCCTCCCAGGAAGATAATGTTGCAAATGAGCAACAGACAGGAAAACCACTGGGAATTTTCTTTAACTAAAGTATTATAAAATGAAGTTTAATTTGAGGAAAAATAAATATTTTCAATATTTCCAGAGGCAAAATCCAAGAGTTGTTCTGTGTCTTTCTCAATTCATCAATAGCATAATTAATTCTGAATAGAGCAAAAAGTCTACCAAAAGACACTGAAGTCTAAGGCAACACATGCATTATTTTTCGTATCTTCACTGAGATGGAATTTTCAAGTGCATCACTCTTCTTTTGTGAGAGTTTAAAAGTATAATCAGGATATGTACAGGCCTTATTGTGTTAAAGGGAAAAAAATTTGCCTTGCAGTCCTCTTGGCATCACAATGTATCCATTAGCAATTGCTGATTTTAGCTTTTAACAGTGACTATAGCCATATCAATTCATGATGCTGACCTCTATTTTTCTGAATGAATTAAGAGGAAGAGAAAAATGTGGCTTCCACTAAGCTTCGATTGCAGCACAGGAAATCCTGTGTGGTTAGATACAGTATGTGTCGTGCTCAGAGATTTCATTCTACTCCCCTTTAAAAAGCCAACACGAGCAGCATGTCACAGGAAATTCTTCCTTATTTTCAGTAGTTCTTAGGACAAGGCTTCTTTGGAAACAAGGTCAGCATGAATAGAGCATTGCTTCCTTATCGCTGCTAAGCAGCTGCGTTGAGGATGCGAGACACAATGCTGCACCCTGTCCCTGAATACCTCTTTTCATAAACTTTAAGCATATGCAGCTCAAGCAGTTAGAAGTTCCCTTGTGCTTTTTCATTTTGAGATTTTTATATCACACACTTTCAAAATTTTTTTTTAAATGTACTGAGAAACTGTAAGGTTAAACTCCACCTTAAAAAAAAAATCAAACTTCAACTACTTTCAAACAGACAGCACCACACAGCAAGGCTGACAAAATTAAAGCACAGAGTTTTGGCTGACTCTTCAGGAAGTGTGGGGCCCAGTTCCAGCTCCCTCTGCAATGTACCACTTCCAAGGTGCAATGTACTGCTTTCAAGGTATTAAGTCTTTTACTCTGCAACTCCTCAGTTTTATATAAAGCTCCAGCTGTAATTAATCATTTAACTTAATAAGCAATTTATGCAGGAATTATACGCTTAAAGAGTCAAAGCAAATTCCAGTTTTTCCTGATATAAACCACCTATAAAACATGCAAGCAGTTTTCCCCTCCCCATACCCCATGCCAGTGAGACTACTGTCAAGTACACTGATGAATAAGGTGTTGCTAATTTCCCTCAAGAGAATGCCTTGAAAGGTTTGCATTGATAACAACAGCAGTACACGAAATATTTGCATTTTTTTTTTTGCATATTTTTGAACGGAAGTCAAGGAGGAAAGAAGCTCTAAAAGTAGCAGCAGTTTGTCTAACTGGTGGTAACCAATAGCAGACACCCCAAAACCACAGGAAGAGGTTAAGACACTTAACCCCGCTGTGGCCAGAGAGACACAGAGTGGGCAAGGTCCATCCACCACAGAAAGACAAACATACCAATTCAATGCTCTTGGCAGAGGAGATGCAGAGGCAGCTCACTTGCTCTCACGCTGCAGACTCTTTGATTAAGAATTTAGGTGGAAGAGCTCAGAGGTGAGACTGCCAGCATTCCTCAGGCAAGAGGGTAGCAACAGCCACCTTTGAGACACAAGATGCAAAAGGAGAGAACATAAAAGAAGGGAAGCATCAAAGACCAGTGAAAAATGGTCCTAGCAGTTAAAATAAATTGTAGGCTGAGGCATATGGTGATGCGCAGTACCCTGGCTGCACCGATTTCAATCCCATCTGAGCTGAGCAACTCTGCAAGTATTTTCCAGAAGAGATACCTAAACAACAAATATAAACCTGTTACCTACAGTTTTGTCTTCCTAGTTTTCTGGCTGCAGAGCTCCCAAGTGTCCTCACACTGAAAGCTCTCATGCAGCAACAGCCCCAAGCTGATGAAGTCTAGGATCTTGTATGCTCCTGGCTATGCTGGAATGCTAAAACATCCCTCAGGCTTGTAGAAAGTATGAAAATGGTCTGCGCGATTGCAATTACCTGGGGTAGACCTTTTTGTCTGAAGAAAAGCCATAATGCAGGATAGGTTATTGGAAATTGGTGTCTTGAAGGAAATGGCAATGGTAATAACCAGCAGAGAGAACACTTGCCAAGCGCCTTAATTCTGTTGTAAGACTTGATACCTCTCTAAAGGTCATGCAGGTGCTTTCAGCTATATCATCACGTAAGGTAAAAAGTTCTGTACTGTTCTGGGGTTCATGAACATCCAGAAGCAATTTTTACAATCTACAAAATAGTTACAGTAGAGTCTGCTATGTGTGGAATTGCAAACTTAATTTTACAAGCATCTTCTAAAAGAAATGGCCTCAGATAAGAAAGTAACATTTCAAACCACCAGGATAGTAAGGAAGTACAAACCGAGTGTTTTTGAGCATTTAAGTAGGTAATTGGTATAGTATTCCTATGACACTGGAACAATGTAAATGTGTTTAATTTTGCAGTGTAAACATTGGCTTTTCCCTGAGATGCAGAGTAGTAATTCCTCACAATGAAGGAAGAGTTTTCTTCAAGCATCCAAACCTTAAGCCTCTCAATTTTTTTTCGAGGATACTGCTGTTATCCTAAACCTCAATATAATCAATGCTGCCGGTACAATTTATTTAATATCTTAACACCTGTGGGATAACTAACAGGATAGATTTTCCTTTAATTGAAATGTAAGGCTAAAAAGAAAACACCACCCCCCAAAACCACACCTGACTCCTTAAATCTTTTAACAGTTTATTGGGATTTGCTGTTCCATCTAACTTAAAGCTGCATTGGAACCCAAAGAAGGTACAACCGGTCCAGATGTACCAGTAACTACTCCCTCAGCAGAACATAACTGCAGTCCAAAATTTTTCCTTTACATTTATTCTTAGAAATCTGACTCTGTGTGCAAAGCCAGAAAACAACATCTTGAAATGAAACATGGCAAGTACTTGTGTTGGTGCAACTCATGGACCTGTCTTTAAGACCCTCTGCTTGACTCCACTGCATTTGACAGGGCAAGATCTTGATTTCTTTCTGGATGTGAAGTTAAACTGAAGCTGAAAAGGGAGGCTGAAGTGCTATTTCTGTTCTGACAGTGACTATGGAAAATCCAAAATAGTTCTTTTTCAGCATTACTCAAACGAGTAATTAATTCAACCTGACCAGTATACTGACAAGTTCCTTGTCCAGGGTTGGTAGGGTCCCAGAACCAATCACAGCCAGAAAAGCCCTTCTGCATATCACGTAGGTGGCAGAAGCAGCTATGGCTGGTTCCACCTTGCATTGGAGGGCCAGGCTATGGGATCACATCACCCGAGTGTCACCCCTACCACTCCCTCCTCCCATTCCTCAGAGCTCTGCAGTCCATGGGGTGCAGAGGCCAACTGTTTTTGCACAAGGATTTCAATTTGTGAAACCTGTACTGCTTGGCTCTAGCACATTTATTGTTTATTCTACCAAACATCTGATACATCAGAAGGAACAGGGAAACGCTTCTGCCTGAAAAATACACAGCATAACCTACACTGATATCATAATAAACACAAACTAGCTATGAGAAAGGAAACCACAAGCCTAGAAACCTCCCCTCAAACAGGACATGGCTTCCAGGAAATCAATATTGAGAAATTCTGATAACAAACATCATGTTTGGTTAAGGACTTATTTGCATGTAGTATAGTGTAAGGCAGAAATGGGAAAATAATACCAGAGCTGAGACCAAGCAAAGCAGCAGAAAGCATGATCACAGAAGCAAGGACACATTGACTGAAGTCATTAAGAAGCACTAGTTACTCAAGTGACTCAGCTTAAGTCAGTGTCAAATTCCTTTCAGTTCTTGCAAAATCTGAGAATCATCAATATTCATCACTTTCCTGGCAAAAAGTCTCATTCTTTAGATTCCCTTGTCAACAGAATAATCAAGTCAGAAGGAAGTTGGAAGTTTCTTTCTGGGACAGTCAAATCCATCCCTCTGCAAGTGATTTTCATTTTATGGGAAAAATATTCCTTTTTTTCAGTTCCATCTTTGGCACAGAAGTATTTTATTCTTGTGACTGCAAATTTAAGTACATTACCAGCTTCCCTACCTCTCACAAGTAGACATCTACTCTTCTGTAACTTATACCTAAGACATTTCATGTAGCATCAGACTGACAGGCCAGATGAAGAAACTAAACAAACAAACATTCATGTACTCAGAGCTGTGAAATTCCGAGGGCAAAAGGCAACTCAGAAATTACTGAGGGCCTTAGTGGGCTAAAATACCCCACTATAGCACAGGAAGCTAACCAATGGACAGCTTTGGTGAAATAAGGGGGGTGGCAAACCCATCCTAAATCCCCATAGTATAATAATTAAAGTACAATTTCTAAACTGTACTTTGTTACTACTTTGTACTTTTTTATGGAGTGAATCATTCAGCTGGTCTCCACAGAATCGCTGTATTTCCCATCCAGGAACAAGCATCCATTTCATCACTGTGGTCACTTGAATTTTAAAGGTTCCTTCGCCACTGGTAAAAGGATCTCTCAAAGGCCACAAAGGATCCCGTACAATAGGAATCAGCTTTATTGCTTTTTATTGTTCTTTCAGGCAAGAACTGTTTTAATCTCACCAAAACTTTCTCCAGCCTGTTAACAAACAGGCAGGTCATTTGTACAGCGGCTTTCACCCCACCATGAAAAGAAGAAAAGGAAGAAAATGGTACTTGGAAAATGACAGGAAAATGGAAAAAGCAGTTCTGTTTAAAGACAAACAAAACAAAAAGCACATTCACATCACCAATAAGAAAGACTTGGAAGATTTATTTACTAGCTCCAAAACTATCCATTTTGATAGCATGAAAAGCAAGATATTTGGTACTTAACCAAGTTACCCAATGCAAAGAGACAACTGTCCAAGCTCCTTCACTGTATGTAAGGACACTAACATTTGAGGATTAAACACAGAAATGTGGCAATTAAGGCCTTCAATGTTTTTAACAGTGTACAGTCAAAGAGGTTTTCTTCTAATGGACTCACGAAACAGAAACATGCCTACTTTAGCAAGCTCACATTTACTGCCATCAATATTAGACATCCCAGTACAACCATCATCCAAGTAATCAACGAAAATAGTTTGCAAAATGCCACTCTGATATTAGCAGTTACTCAACCAAGAAAAGACCTCTAAGTTTAGGAATAAGAGTAGCATTTTTCAGCATGGAAACTGGTTTGTCAGTAACCATTCTTCTCCCGCACAAAACCTCCGACAATGCCAGCTCACAGCAACACTAGCCTCATTTATTGGCGGGAAAAAGGCGTCCCTTTGTACCATCAGTTTTGTGCCCTTTCAATAGCAGCTCCGGCGGTAGATTGGTGTGGACAATCATAGTGACCATCTGTGACTACGAGACAGTTTGATAGCTGCAAGACTAACATAGGTTCAGCATCACCACATCTTGCCCTGCTGAGTCTTTCATAGAGCTTTGAAAAACTTAATGAAAATGGATACATTCAAAGCTGAATAAAAAGAGGTCTCAACAGGCTTGACCCTAAACCTAAACAATGAAACTGTAATGCCAGCACCATTGTATCAACACGACAGATGTAGGTCGTGCTAGCTTTCATCCATAGCTGTGACTGATAGCTTGCAATTTGCTGACAAGACATCTAGTTTCCATTTTCATTTGGTTTGTAGGCACAAATTTCAAGGGTTCAATTAAGATGGAAGATGCACCTCTTTTTTTTGTTTGTTTTTGGTTGTTCACAGAAAAAAATCTGGCAAAAACTTTAGTCAGCATGTGTCACTAACCTAGGGCATTCTTGTACTAAATCCACCCTACAGAATTTATTCTAAAATTACTCAGTGCAAGATTGATTTAAAAAGTTTAGAGAGGAATATTACTGCTTAACCAAAAAGGTTAATTCACAAAGACCCTCAGTATCAGTGCAGTATACAGCTTTAACAGTGATATACTAGTATTTTCCTAGTTGATTTAATTATGTAATCTAAATTGTATGAAATTTTGTTAATAAGCTCCAGAAATCCTTCCATCATAAGTATACATTCACTGCTGGTACAACCTCACCATGTGATCTGTCCTATTTGGATCAAGGTGAGAAACTGATTTATATTGGAGCTAGGGAAAAACAAGCAAACAAACAAAAGCTCCTAACCTGCACAGGTTACTTGAAGAGCAGTCACAGGAAGTTTTATAAACAACACATTCTTCTCTCTTCCTCTTGGACAGTGCAGTTTCAGAGATTACCCAACAGCAGCTGGGACAGCTCATGTTAGAACTGCCCTGGTATGTCAAAATGTATCTCGAAGAGCAGCACAGAAAGCCCTGACAGCAACCAATTCCTGATTATCCCGAATTAGCCACCTTCTTTCTCTGTACCACCTTCTGTGTCTGAGTGGGTGAGCAGGTGAAAAGTTGGCAGACCATAGATCAATGAATACAGAAGAGCATCAGGAAAGCTTCCTGGAGCTTTCTCCTGTAGACAGAATAAACAGTGCAATTTTGCACAGAAACCATGTCCAGGCTGAAAGCACATCATGTCCCAGTGGGCATCAGTGACACGTGATGTCCCTCAGGGGTCCGTACTGGGACCAGTGTTACTTAATATCTTCATTAATGACAGGGATGAAGGGATCGAGTGCACCCTCAGCATATTTGCAGATGACACCAAGCTGAGTGGTGCAGTTGCCACACCTGAAGGACAGGATGCCATCCAGAGGGACCTGGACAAGCTCGAGAACTGGGCCTGTGGGAATCTCATGAGGTTTAACAAGGCCAAGTGCAAGGTGCTGCACCTGGATCAGGGCAACCCCTGGTGTCAACACAGGCTGGGGATGAACAGATCAGAGCGGCCCTGCTGAGAAGGACTCGGGGCTGCTGGTGGAGGAGAGGCTGGACATGACCCAGCCGTGGGCACTCACGGCCCAGAGAGCCAAAGGTGTCCTGGGCTGCATCCAAAACAGCGAGGGCAGCAGGGCCAGGGAGGGGATTCTGCCCCTCTGCTCTGCTCTGGTGAGACCCCACCCGGAGAGCTGCACCCAGCTCTGGGGTCCCCAGCACAGGAAGGGCATCGACCTGAGGGATCGAGTTCAGAGGAGGCCATCAAGACGATTAGAAGGATGGAGGACCTCTCCTTGAGAGAAGGCTGAGATAAATGGGATTGTTCATCCCAGAGAAAACTTCAGGGTGATGTAATTGTGGCTCCAGTACCTGAAGGGATCCCACATGAAAGATGGAGAGAGGCTTGTTACAAAGGCCTGTAGTGACAGGACAAGAGGACATGTCTTCAAACTGAAAACAGCTTTAGATTAGGTAAAAGGAAGAAATTCTTCACTGTTGAGGGAGGGGAACCACAAGAACAGGTAGCTCAGAGAAGCTGTGGCTGCCCCATCCTTGAAAATGTTCAAAGCCAGGTTAGATGGGGCTCTGAGCAACCTAGTCTAGTGGAAAGTGTCTCTGCCCATGGCAAGGGGATTGAAACAAGATGATCATTTAAGGTCCCTTCCAACCCAAACCATTCTATGATTCTGTGATAATGCCACCATTACATAGTAAGAATCCCTGTATCCAAATCCCACATAAAACGGTGGAAAAAGGATCTCTGTCCAATGTCGTGAGGAGAGCTTTTTGAATTGAAATGACGAGGGGGGAAGACAACTACAATCCAGTGAGGAAATAGGAGACCAGGATGACAAGTGAAGGCCAGCCTAATGGGGAGAAGAGAGACCTTTAATCAACAAAAGAGGGTGGAAGGCGACCTCAAGTGCATGGACAGAAATAAGAAAGTACCTACGGTATCCCAGGGAAAGCTCATACCTGCTCTGTGAAATCAACATGACCGGGATACTTCTTCTGACACACCTGTACATTTGGAGGGTGGCAAACAGGAGGAATTAAGAAGTTTGACTGCAGTTGCAGGGCTACAAATCCCATCAGCATCACAGAGATGTAGCAGGATGGCTCACACAACTGGACTGCTACAACGAACAGATATAGGTTCTTTGGGGAGTGACAGGCCAGGACAGGGAGGAGAGTGAGTTGCCTTTTACATGAGAAAGGGGTGGGAATGCAGGAAGCTCTGTCTTGGGATGGGCAAGAAGTCAGGTGGGACCTTACAGCTCAGTATTAGTGGGCAGACCAACATGGACAGCACTGTGATGGGTGTCCACTACAGACCACTCAATCATGAGGAAGTAGACCATGGAGGCATTCTCCGCATCTGGAAGAAGCCTCGTGTTTGCGGACTGCAATCGTCATGGTAGAATTTAACCATCCGGGCAACTGCTAGAAGGTCAAGCACAAGCAATCCAGGAGGTCTCTGGAGCACCCTGATAATAGCCTCCTGACATGGGTGATGAGGGAGCCAGTAAGGGAAGATGCTCTGTTATACTTACAAATCAGAAAAAAATGGCCAGGAACGTGCAGGCTGGAGCAGTCATGGCTGCAATGACCATGAGATGATGGAATTCAGGATGGTATGAGGAAGGAACAAAAAAATAGCAGGAAAACAGCCCTGGATCTCATGAAAGCAGACTCTGGTCAGTGCAGGGACCTGCTAGCAGCAGAACAACTGGTTGGTTTTCAAGGATCACCTCCTCCAAGTTCAAGAATAGTATGCCCTGGTGAGCAGAACATCAAGCAAGAGTGGCAGGAAGGCTAAACAGATGAGCAAGGAGGTCCTGACAAAACTCAAACATAAGAAGGAGGCATATGAGAGGAAGCCAAATGGACAGGCAGCCCAGGAAGAATACAAAGACACTATCCAAGAATGCAAGGAGAAAATTAGGAAAGCCAAAGCCTGTCTGATATGGCATCTGGCTAGGGACATGAAGGACAACAAGAAGGGCTTCTGCATTATATCAACAACAAAAGGAAGATGAGGGAAAAATGTGGGACCACTGCTGAATGGAGCAGAGAACATGGTGACAAAGGACAGAGAAAATGCAGATATGTTCAATGGCATCTTTGCTTTGGACTTGAGTGGCAAGATTTGGATTTGGCATTCTCAGGTTCCTGAGACCTATGGGAAAGTCAGGAGCAAGCATGACTTACCTTTGGAACAAGTGAATTAGTCTAGCAAACACGCAAATTGGACATACCTAAATGCATTAGACCTGATGGAACACATCCATGAATGCTGAGAGCTGGTTAATGCCATTACAAGGCAATTCTTTAATATCTTCACAAGGTCATAACCATTGGGAGAGGTTCCTCAGGACAAGAGAAAAGCAAATGCAACTCTTACACTCAAGAGGGAAAACAAGAAAGATCCAGGAACTAAAGTTCAGCCACTTTCACCACGACCTCAGGGAAGGTGAAAGAGAAAGTAATTCTGGAAATACTTTCCAAAGATGTTAAGGACAAGAAGGTGATTTCAAATAGTCGGTATGCAGTTTTGAAAGAAAATCAGCATTGACTAACCTGACAACCTTCTACAATTAGATGATTCCCCGGGCAGAGGAGAGAAGAACACAGAATGTTGTCTATCTTGAGTTTAGTAAGGCTTTCAGCACTGTTCCCCTACATTATCCTCATGGAAAAACTGATAGAAGTATGAGCTAGATGAATAAACAGTGGGGTGGACTGAAAGCTCATTGAACTGTCAATCTCAAAGATTTACAATCAGCAATATGAAGTCCAGCTGGCAGCCAGTCATTAGTGGCATACCCCAGGGGCTGATACTGGGGCCACTACTCTTTTAACATCTTCATTAATGACCTGGATGATTGGTCAGAGGGCATCCTCAGCAAGTCTACAAGTAATACAAAACTGAGAGGAGAAAGTTGATACAGCATATGGTCGAATCAACTTCCATTCAAAGGGATCTCAATAGGCTGGAGAAATGGACAAATGTGAACCCAATAACGTTTACCAAAGGGAAGTTCAAAGTTCTGCACCTGCAGGCACCCGTACGCAATACAGGCTGGGAAGCTGCTTGACAAAAAATGTCTTGATGACCACCAAGTTAAACATGAGTCCACAATGTGTCCTTGTGGCAAAGAAAGCCAGCAGCCTCCTAGGTTGCACTAGGAAGGAATTGCCAGCAGGTAGAGGAAGATTTTTTGTCTCTACTCAAAACTGCTAAGATCTCATCTGCAGCGCTGTGTCCAGTTCTGGGCTCTCCAGTCCAATGGGAATACTAGAGTTCAGCAAAGGACCACAAAAATGATTAAAGCATTAGAGCAATTTTCGTCCTGAAGAAGAAAAGGTTCAAGGTGGATCTTAACAATGAGTAAAAATATTTAATGGGAAATAGAGGGAAGGAAGAGAGAAGATAGAGCCAGATTCTTCTCAGCGATGCCCACTGAAAGAACAAGAACAGGCACTAATTGATATTCAGGAAAAAAAAGGACCTTTTTGAATTTCCACTCTCAGGTTACTAGTATCTCCCTTACATAAAGTTACTGTACTGATCCTTGTGACAAAGAAGAACCAATCATGATCAAGTCAGGCAACAGGAAGAGCCATTTAGTAGCAACATTCCATAAATGCAACACAATGTCCCTATCTCTCCTTCCTGGTAAAGAATCCCACATGCTAGCTCATGTTGTTCCAAGGGGAGGGAGTACAATAGCTTTATTCGGCAAATATATTACTCATATGGGATGCACTAAAGGGGATGCAGGATGTAAGGGCACGAGGTTTCAATAAATTTCAAGTATTCTGCTACTATGAAGTATCCTTTGCACCTCCACAACTGAGATACTGTTCTGCACTTAAAGTGGAGTTTACTGCTCACCCAGCAAAACTGGAATATTTTTCTAGAACATTCCACAAAACAAAATTTTGAGCAAAGAAGATCACATCAGTTATTTAACATAAAGGGCTCGGCCCTTCCTTTCCCAAAGTCCAATGAAGTCAATAGCTGCTTTCTTCTGAATTTAGCAAATTTGGTAAGGTCCTTTAAAGTGTTCTCCTGATAGCACTGAGCAGAAGGCTGTAAAATACCAAACAGATAGGTAATTAGGGAAATGGACTACCTCCAGCCGTGTCCGAGAGCTCTTCTACCCAAACAGCAGCAGAATCAATTGTTTCCTAGATAACAGCAGTCTTTTGTCATTGTTGGATTTGGCATTTAAACTGCAGAGGACAGGCATAAGACAGATGACCAAATTCACCACCACCATCTTTTTGAGGTTTTCCTTTAAAAAACTCATTTAAGACAGATTACTCCATTGTCTCATAGCACATAATAAGCCAGTAAACATTAAATAAACCAGTGCAAAAGAAAGCCACCTTCAAATCTGCTAGGCTTCCTCTTACCAGTGTCTGATGGGAAGAGGAGACTTGGTTATTTTGCCAGAGGTAATTTCAGAAACAAATTAAGAAACCCTTGAAGCTATTAGGTATTATTCCCTAAAAGTGCCAGGTTTATAATCTATTGCACACTAGCAATTTGCTGAGGCTGTAGAGAAGGTTACTGACTTCAAGACCTCAACAACGCAGAGCAATGTACACCCCAGAACATGCCAGAAAATATTTATTATCATTCTTTATGTTTAAAGGAAATAGTGCATCTTATTTAGGTCACACAAAGTAAGTACAAAGTTGAGTAAGGGAAGAATGCAATTACAATGCATGTACCTACCTAACACAACACATTAGAACCATGTAAACATTGCTATTAATTTTACATTGCAATAGAAGTATCTCCTGAATTACAAATTAAAGACAGAAAACCACCAAATAAATTGAAAAACATCTCCTCAAAATACCTTGACTCGGATGCTCAGGGATTGGGAGAAGGCAAATCATGTTTTAAGAGTTTCCCAAGTAAAAACTACTGGTTTATTGTAAACTCAGCACTTAACTTTGTAAATAGATGTGCTTCTTCCAAACTTCCTTCACCCCTCCATTGTTTTATTTATCTGATTTAACGCAAGTTTCTCTTACACAAAGCAAAAAAGAATGCAATTGAAACTCCTGTCCTAAATAAAGGTTTCCTTGTTCTATTATGAACCTTACTTGACTGCTCAATACTATTGCCCAGAAGAACAATACACATTTAAATTGCTAATCCCCACAAGGGAAGAAAGTCCATTTGGAATTCTGCAGTAACTACAACAACCTTGCTTGGGGATAAAATACAGTTAAAAAATATGTGTTAATCCAAACTTACTTCCTGACTCTGAACACTCCACACCCTGTAACCACTGATCTTTACATTTCTAAGAATTTGTACACTTACAGTCATGTGCAGCTGCCTCCTGTACCAGCTCATGAGGTCTGAACTGTGGAGAGGGTGGAAGTACAGACCACCACGACACAGAGTTACTCCGTTAGGTATAGTGTCACAACGCACCACAGGATTCGCACTACACCCATAAGACTTTTAGAAACAAAAGGGACCCATCTCCACAAACACCCGCATCTCTCAAACTCTAGCCCTGGCAATCAGTAGGAAGACATTTAGGACAGCAGCTTTCAGACAGGCTACAGATTTTGCACTCAAAGATAAAAGTGACCAAAAGCTTCATTTCACTCAGATGCAAAACTTCGTTTTCCACTTTGGATTTTTGTAGACAACCTGCAGTTATGAGCCTGCAGCTAACTGAGCTATTTAGTCTGCAGGATGATAAAGAATCACAATACCAGTATCACTTGTAAATTCCATCAGTGAGAGCCTCTTGCTGAACACACCATCTTATTAGAAATTTGCAGATGACTATTGGAATGGTGGTGTTCAGCTCTGTTTGTGGACATAATATAACCCAAGAGATTCCCAAGGGAAATGACTTACAGCTCCTCATTCATCTTCTGACCTAGCATATTACCATCCTACGCATAATTCCAAGTACAATCACAATACAGGCAAGTGTGCATTCAGTAGTGAGACAGCATCTGCAACCAGTCCCCAGACATGTAACGTGGTACCATGTCGCTGTTATGTCTGAGACGCATAAAGAAAACGACACAGAGTCCAGGCTTGTGAACAAGTGGAAGCTGAAGCTTAAGCGCTTTAATAATTTTCTGGCTACTTTTATAGGATAGATCGCAAAAGTGCGTTGAATGGCAATAGGTAATTGGTTCCTCGGCCGTCCACCCCTTGAGAGGATTGGCCAAGTCCTAAGATACCCATTCCAAAATATTTTCAAAGTCAAAGCCATAACAATCTTGGAAAACAGCTTGCAGGTGCAAGAAGTTTATGAAACTGTGACCGTGTTTAAAATAGTTTACATAGGAAAGACAGTCTTCTCACAGAATATTGAGAAAAGGCTGAAGAATTTCTCTGCTTCTAGCTTTTTAGCACCTACAGTACCACATACCCTAATATGCATTTCAGGTCACATGACAACAATATAGCTAGTCACAACAGAAGGAGGGCATGTAGGTTTGTGAGGAAGTACAGTAGAAAGCAAGATTTTGGTCACAAAAGAAACCCCCAACAACCAACAAAACCCCCCCCCATCCACACAAAAACCCTTATAAAAATAACTAGGCCCCCGGCTTGCCCCAGAATCCTACCTGGAGCAGCTCTCTGATGGAGGTGATTCTGATAGCCTGGACCTAGTCTAGGTTGGCTATGTTTCCTCAAGGCTACAGAGTATCATCACAATGGATTCAAGGACTTGCATTACAAGTAACAAAAGTCATCACTTTCTGGTTAGTGCTCTGTATTTCATATACACACAGATACATCATGTTCAGCAACACAGTTCTGTCACCAAAATACTCTTCTTATGACAATGTTTAGAGAAATATATAATTTAGGGAATAAGTAATATATACCCGTAGAGCAATTCAGTAAACTTATTTGAAATATGAACTCAAAGCTTTTTAATATTAACACAACTTTTGTTCATGAGGAAAAAATAAAATAATTCTTGTTGTTCAATATTCGATGGAACCTTCATTTCTTCAATATTGCAATTTCAAGGCTAAACACATTAATAGGGTCATAAATATTCAGATTATGTAATAAAGACAGTGAAAGCAGATGATAAAATGCTGTTAACATTCATTTACAGCAGCTGGGAAGGCCCTGCCAAATGTTGCTTTACATAACAGGTCGTGACGCTCTGACTGCATTAAGCTTTCTGATCACTCTTCCTTTATCTGCTATGATTTTGAACACAATACGAGACAGCACAGACTAACCAATGGATTTACAAGCCCTTTCAAGCACACCACCATTTCAAAGGTTTAAAAGATTAAAACATCAAAAAGAGCCTTGTGGTTACTACATTTGTGCTTTTGCATTTTATAGTGCAGTCATGAAAGTGACAGTCACATCATTCTCCATTACCTCCACAATTCAATGCCTCCAATACATTTTAGAAGTGACTTTATTTTATTGTGCCATGCTTTAGTTAAGCTATCTGCAAAAAAGGAAGTAACAGTCAGTAACTTGAAAACATCACTTCTACCATTTTTGCAAGGTATCTCGAGTACTACTGAAACATTCTGTAATGTATGTATAATCCCGTCCACAACCTACGCTAATTTTATTTTATGAATTGCATCTGAGTCAAGTGACAGTTCTTGCTTTGCTTCAGCATATTCTGCATTACATTTCCTCTGTTTCAGAACAGTCTCTCCTACACTTAAGAAGTCAGGATTCCCAAAGCACGGATCACATCCTGCAAGCTCTCAGGCAAGTATCAGTCAGACACATTGACTGTGGGACTAGGTCTGAATGTTCTACTACAAGAAATGATGACTAATAGTTTGATTCATTTGTTTGGCACATGCCCCTGCCAAAATTAAGCTAAATCCTTCAGACACCATGGAGATTAGTAGCCCTAGGAAGGTTAAGAGCTCTAGTGAGGTCAACAAATTCATGTGCGTGAAGTAAGCAAGGCTGTCCTAACAGGACACATAGCAACTATTCTGCTTGTAAAACCAGCACCACTTCATCCCTCCAATCCTGCATTAGTTAGCAACTATTCAGTGCACTGAATGCATTCAAAGCCTAATCCATTAACTGACTGAAATTTTACTGCAGTGGGTCTCAAGCTTTCCCTGTAGCCAAGGCATATCAAAGAGCACTGACATGTCTTTACACAACTGAGAAGTTTCCTCAGCACCTACCAGTGCCAGCACCCCATCCACATGCGGCACTGCTTCAGCAAGGCCCCCTTCATCGCTTAGGAAACCACCTAAATACCAGAGACCTTGGCAAAAATCTTACCCATTATAGGAAAAATAAATTCCCAAAGAGAAACACCAGTTTCATCAATACTCATTTACTGTTGTGAACAAGAACTTGGTACTCCATTATTGATTCAAATACAGCTACCTTCAGTACACTTAAGGATACTCTTGTCAGTCCATTCAGTCACCCAGAAATAAGATATCTCTTCACTTTAAATTAAGTCCTCTTGCTTAAGTCAGAGCAGAGTCATGGCCCTGACTTATGAGAGGCCAAAAGCTTTTTTTTTTCACTAAGTCAGGTTTGTTTGCACAAGAACTATACAAAGAGATATGTCTTCCCAAAATCACAGACTCTCGAGATGAGATTCAAAGGGGCAGTTCCAAGGTTATAAACACACTGTAATAGGAATAATGGCCCATATGATCCTAGTAACAGGACTGAATCTCCACTGCACTCTGCACTACACACAGTGTAAGTTGTAACCTAAAAAGCTGTTTTCCAGAGCATCTTGCTACAGACCTACAAGTAAAATGGAGTTTTCAGTGATCATAGCTAATCCCATGACCTCCCACACTACTGATATCCTACAAACTGAGAAAAAAAGTAATTGCAGAGATGGAAGTAAAAAAAGGCAATTAAACTAAATTTATTTTCAAATATCCTAACACAAACAATGCTAAGCAAAACCAAAGCCACATAACGTAAACAACATGTGCTTTGCAAGTCAGATATTACAACAGAAAAAACAACAGATTACATATAAATAGTTGGGGAACTGAAATTTCTATTAAGTCTTCATATATATGCTATCTCCTTATTTACAGTATCTTCAATACACTTATCCAGTAGGATACTCTTATCCAGTAGGAACTACTACTGATTCAGGATGCATTAGCTATTCATTTAACCCAGCAGTCAATTACAATTAAAAAAAATTCATCACATGAATAGTTACAAATATTATCAGATAACTGAATGGAGTGCAGAACAGAATTAAGAACAAACTGTCCTTTCCAATGCAAAACATGCCAGTGCACAAGTTCAGAAGCATACCTGGAAGGTTGCCTTTAATTCACTTTTAAATTAAGTGGAAAAGAATTCAGACATTTTCATCTTCTTGCCTGACTCTCAGCTATGGCACTCTGCATACAGCTGTTCAAACAACCTGACTTCATATAGCTGCAGTAGTACAAGTAAAGAACAAGCACATTAATACACCAAAGTAAAGCCCCAAACCAGTAACAAGCAGCTTGGCTTCTTGAAGGACTGTCTGCATCCCAACAGAACAGTTCTGCAAAGGAAATAACCTAATCAGCTGTCATGACTGATAGAGAGTTCTTCATTTTTCCTTCTTACAGCTATATTAATGCACAGTAATCATTCACCTCTAGTCACTAAACCCCAAAACATTCACTGTTATTTGACTAAAAACTGCAGGTTTGCCTTGGTATTATTTGCAGACCAACTGCCCTTCCTTCCTCCTTAAACATCAGTTGAAGTAATTTTTCTTGCTCTCAAAAAAACCCAACCCCCCCCCCCCCACCCCAAAAGCCCCATAA